>JBAMJV010002665.1:0-16113 GCA_037951105.1 Echinarachnius parma
GTATCCATGGGAGTTGGGGCACTGGAGGGGGGCTGAAGTCTTGCCCGAATACCAAGTTCCCCCATTTTCACCTGAGAAGTGACACAAATATATATAAAAAATTAATTCAAAAATATAGAGAAACTGACCAAAAATATATAATGTGATTAAAAATATCCTGTTGGAATCCCATTTTCTTTGCTCATTTTTAATCACAAAAATATATATATTGTAATCAGAAATTAAATGTGCATGCAGACCGGCACCCGAGAGCTTGCTCGATGTCTACCTGACATGGCAGCAATCTATGTACAGTCAAACCTGTCTATAGTAACCACCTAAGGGAAACAAGAAAAGTGGCCACTGTAGACAGGTGTCCAGGTTCCATAACACTGTTTTTCTTTGCAGGAAATCACGTTTGGTGGCCACTATAATAGACAGGTTGACTGTTATATAGACAGGTGGCCACTAAAACAGTTTACTGTATGTACAAGGTGGATTCCAAATATAAAGTGCATTTATTTGGAGGGGGATAATTTAATAATTGTAGTTTTTCATCGGACATGGATAATTTGAATGCAATTTAATAGCTGGTTTAGTACTAGTCAGAAATAACCGCCGACTCTGTATGGGATTTCCTTTAATAATATCTGACATCATACTACCACCCCATCGGTAAGTGGAACAACGAGCGGAATATAAAGACTGATTTTGTTGTCTAGTCTACATTTAGTACTTGCATGTATTGTATAATATATATCTACAGAAGATTGTAACATACTCGGACTTAAATATACATTATTATTACACATTCAGGCCAGTTTTTCCGATTCAATAAATCATGTATTTTGTTTCCGTCTCGGGTTTGTCAGTCATAGCGGTCATTATTGTTTTGTAAAATGGGTAGAAGAATCCCTGCATACTGATTGGTCAATTAGCGTGTAAAAGTTTTTTACTGATGCATGGCACACTTTAGTTTGATTTTCACAGTTTTTTGCGCTCATTTTATAAAACAAATGCTGCACAGGCATATTTTGTGGATCGAAAAAAAAATAATAATAACAAAATAAAATTGTTATCATTAAAAAAAAAAAAAAAAAAATTAAATTGATATTCATTTTTTTTATATCATTAACAAATAAAATAAAATTTATATAATTTTAAAAACAAAATTTTTAATTTTAAAATTTGTATAAAAAAATTGTTGATTTTGGAGGTGGTGACTTGAGCATTAAAAGGGGGCTAAAATTAATTAATAAAAGAAACAAAAGAGTATCCCCTTATCCCTATATGTTTAAACCATTATCGCGTTGCCATGGCAATCAGTGTCGTAGCGTGATTTGACTTAAATGGGGGCCGGGGGGAGCATGGGGACCCCCAATAATTTAATAAAAACATTAACAAAAAACATGAGGGTTACTCCTTTGAAATAATACGCACGTACATAGCATGTAGAGTAAATGTTCGTACCGACCTCCTATTATTTGTAAGATCTAAATAACAAAATAGTTTCGCAACAACGCATTTTGATAACGCAGATCTCTGAATAGTTTTTAAAGTGACATTTTTGCCATGTATAACAATTATGTCGCAACTGTATAGAAATTTGGCTTGCCAAAGGAGAGCAATATTTCTAAACGGCATCTTAATAAATTCATTGATAATTTCCGCTCTTGTTGTTGTGTTTACGTGGCAACATTAACGTATACTATTTGTTGCCGATACGGTATCATATAGTAAAGTAATTGTTGATTTCTTGTCCATGATGAACACATGATGAATAGAGAACGAGGTCATATAGTTTTCTGATTTAACTTCAATCAATTTGAAATTATTTCTAGATTTAATTGCATGCAGTTGACAATGGATCGGAAATGGTCGTTGCTATCTATACTGCACTTGTATAGTTCTATAATTCTGCGTAACAGTCGAGTGCATCAAGATTCACACAATGAGTTTAATATTGTTACAGCAATTGTCCAATTATATTTTACAATCTCTCTATCAATTATTCGTCTGGCTAGACGACTTTGATTTATTAGCGTTGGGGTTCGGCCCTATTTGGTTTCTCGCTGTCTCGCTATCGTGATGTCTATATAAATTATAATGAGGCAATATTTGGTTCCTAATTTGTTCCTTTAAACATCGATTATATTCCTACCGGATAGCATCAATATTTCATATTTCAGGGTTGTGAATATGGGAATATTACGGAATGAATGATTTATTAACTTTGCTAATATTTATCCTAAATCTATTATAATTTGTTATATATTACATCTGTCTTGATTCAGCACGTAATGACGGCAATCAAACGAAATAATTTTCATGTCGAGCTAAGCATGCATACAGTTTGCATTCAATTTTAAAATTAATATTCTCTGGATCAGATGAATACAGGTTGTATTTCCAATCATCAGTGGCGTAGTTTGTTGTTGTTTTGTTTGTTTGTTTTGTTTTGTTTTGTTTTTTGGGGGGGTGCTTTTACGAGAGCGAAGCAACCGAGTCGTGGGGGAGGGTGTTCCCCCTCCCACGGAAGAGGGCTTTTCGTGCTTTGTATTAGAACTTGATGTTCACACACCTCATTTCGGTTAAGCACGATCGAAGTGACTTGTGCTTATAACTGAATGATTTTCTTTCAAATTTGTTTATGAGAGGATAACCTTTATAATGACACATATATTCACATAACAAAAATATCCTGAGGGTTAGCCTATAAAGCAGTTGATTTTTGTTCATGCATCATCATTTTGAATCACGACTCGTATCTCTGCGAATTTTCCAACTCAGACCAAACTCAGTGAAATAAAGAATATCTTTGATGTTCATGAAATGTTTCACTGAATTGGTTAAACTTGCAAAAGAGGTACATTATACATTCTAAAATTTGTTCTACCTATAACAAAAAAAAGCAATTTCAAATGCTCTTCTGTAATAGAGCCATTAACATGTAATCATTAAAAACTTAAAAGTGCTTGTGACCAATGCATATAGTGTGGTGTGGTGTATACCTAAACATCTCTAGCTGAAAAATTGCACACATAAATGTATTACTTTACATAATTTGTATTGTTATATCATGCGGTTTGAATAAATGATATTAAATCTTGTTAATGTATTTGCAATCAATATCAATTTCGACACGATAGTCGCCACTGACGATAGTCTGTAAAAACTCATTATTAATGCTATAAATTTAATGGATTGAATGAAACCGCCACCCGCCTCCACAATATATACATATTTAATGTATCATTATTAAAGGGACTTAGTAACATTGTCCAAATCCTCAAAATACAATTGGAATTCGAGCTGTTCACTCATACCTTGTTGTATTCGTATTAACAATATACAAGCATGGGACAGATTTCGGTTATATCAAATTTCCCTTTCGTTAAAAAGATATTTACTATTGAAGTGTTCAGATGTTAAATAATCCAACGGATCGCGAAAACCGTGTACAAAGTGAGTGCAATGAGTTTGTGAACATCACTTTGCATTTTTGTTCATTACTCGGCCATATAACGTCCATTTAACTTGAAATTTTCACACAATACCCTGTGGACATATCAAATATATACATTGTATCAACCATTCTTCACTTTTTGCACATCAAAGTTACTAGATCCCTTTAAAGGGATCTAGTAACTTTGTTGACATGTGCAAAAATGATGAATGGTTGATGCAATGTATAATGTTGTTATCTCATATGTCCACAGGGTATTGTGTGAAAATTTCAAGTCAAATGGACATTGCATGGCCAAGTAATGAGCGAAAATGCAAAGTGATATTCAATAACTCACTGCACTCACTTTGTACACAGAAGAAAAAACTCGCCCGGAGTGTTTCTTATCTGAATACTTCGATCGTACATACCGTATCTTTGTAACGGAAGGGAAATTTGAAAAACCGAAACCTGTCCCATGATTTTATTGTTAATACGAATACAACTATTCCCAATTCGTTGTTAAATCGTGGCTAAATCCAGTCGATTCGTTCTAGTAAATCGTTGCGAGTCGCCGTGAAAATCGTCAGTATGGGACTGGGCCTGAAGTCCCTTTAAGGCATTGATCCCCTGTCTGCGTAACAATATGTGAATAAGATCCTGCCCCGTTCGATGTGATTTTATGTTGGCACAACACGCATTTCACATAGAACACACATAGAGTTGACTATAAACCGCAATGTTCGATGCGTTAACATGAAATATGCACACCTGGTTTATGTTCTCTCGGTTTACACCCATTTTGTTCTATATGTTTCATCATTTTTGTCTACAGCACAACACGATACCTGCAACTTCAATTTCCCCAACTCCAAACGTATAACTTCCAACCCTATAAACATAACTCTTACCATTATATCCCAACCCGTAACTCTAAACGTAATCCCAACCCTAACTCTAACCCTAATCCCAATCCTTACTGTAATTCTGATCATAATCATAATGATACCAATGATCCGAATCCTAATCATAATCATTATACAGCCCCGGTCACAATGTATAACCCACGATGATTTTGTCGTATATATGAAAATGTAAATTTTTCTGTCGTAAAAAATATCGTACGAAAAGAGAATTGTCGTGGAAGTGGTGAAAATGAAATTATAGATGCTTACACGACAGGAACAGACAGAGAAGTCAGAAAATGTCGTGGTTATGTCGCAGGTTAATAATCTTACCTATATCTACACCAAACTGTTGGCATCCGACATGTCATTTTCCTTGCGAATATCGTACGACTGTCGTATATATATATGATGTTATCACGACACAGTAAGACAACATTTCGTGGATCTGTCGTGGCATAAAAATATGGTAGTCCGAATTCCAAGCAACGACAGTTTTTTTTTTCGTGGCATGCCGACACCCATTTCTTCGTATGACTATCGTACAACATAGGGAAAACGAGCCACGAAATCCCCCAAATTTGTCGCCGTGAACCTGTCGTGAACCCATCGTAGGTTCATTGTGACCATGCCCAGGGCTTAATCCCAATCCTAAGCCTCCGAAATCTGATTTTGCTAGTAAGATGCGCTGTGAATAAACGAAATTGGTGTAGACCAAGCGGTATATATGAAGAGCTTAGTTCCAAAAGGCGCTAAATCCACTTTCCACACAAATTTAGTTAGCGATATCAGTCCATTAATAAGCTACGTATAGCTATTTAGAAATCCTCATTTAAGGACAAATTATACAATTAAACAAAAATGGAACATTCAATGTTCATATTCCCGTATATACTCCGCAAAAAAAAAAGAAACTGGACACTTGTAAAAGTTGAAATATTTCATATTAATGAACGATAAAGTGTAGATTATCATTTATCAAATTAAAGGGAATTTAGTCCTCTGCATGCAGGGTATAAAGTAAAGGTGTAATCGTTCATGCATGAAATGCCATGGTCAATTAACAATAGCAAGGTCTGTTTTCAAAAATAGCAAAAACAATGGAGGACCACACCATTCGACTGAAATGATCAGGATGATAGTAAGCGTTTCACTTAAAACAAGATGTGCGGGGCAAGTAAATTATGACATTATTTAACTTTATTGTTATGAACAATCTCTGAAAATACAAATTTGTCATTAAAACAGGGCCAGGTTATGAGAGCATCATCATACTGGTTTGTATAAGAGGCATGAAGCTTGTCTGTTTAAGTGTGTCCCCTGCAATGTTAACCATAGTCACCTAGAGAAATGTCATGTTAAAGACTGCCCAACTGTTTGTCCAATGGTGACATCAGGTTTTGAAGATCTGTGGACTACGGTAGAATTCTTGAGAAGAATTTATACCATTCATTTTTCATGCTGAAATAAGGGCACAAACTGTGGTTTCGACTAATAAACCTTAGCCATGGAATTCCCTATTTTGTTACTTTTGGATGAAAATAAAACCTATAACGTTCACAATTTGTCTTCATTTATACTTTTTATTGAGATGAAGATAGGAAAGGTCACATTTGTATTGGAAAATTATGCCATGTCATGAATATAGCGTTTTAGATTATGCTTATCAACATTTATATGGTCGCGTGGATATTCCATTTTTGCTATTTTTGAAAACAGACCTTGCTGTGGTTAATTAACCGTGACAAGTCATGCATGAATGGTTTCATTTGGATTTTATGCCAATATTGAAGAGGGTCGGTTTATCTTTAATTTGATATACAATATCATATATTTGATCGTGAATGAATATGAAATATTTGGTCTTATACAAGTGTCCAGTTTCTTTTTTTTTGCGGAGTATGCATGTGTACAAAGTTGTACACAGACACCAGCATTACTCCAAAGTTGATAAAGTGGATTTAGCGCCTTTTGGAATTATGCTCTTCATAATTATGTTACCACACAACAGTGAAAATGATGAATAATGAAGTGTGAACAAATTAGAGTTTCCCAATCACCTAATGCCATTTCAGGGATAAACTATATCCTACCAATATCATGAATATGCAATTTAAAATATGAAATATAATTATGCTGGTGAGTGCAGTGTCTGTAATGGCCTCTACCAAGGTCTCCCTAATTAATATACATGTATTCGCCATTATAAAATATTGGTTATATAATATGATACGTTTTGTATGATATATTTTACAGCAATCGATGATACCGCATGTGCATGTCATTAAACTAAAATGTCTATTCGTATACTAATCATAATTTCATTATTAAAAGGGGGTATTTCTTTGCTTTGTATAAGATTGATACTTATTTTATACCAACAAGTACTCAATATTTTTGGCAACATTATGTTTTTGATTGTATAAATTATCCATAACAATAAATAATAAGAATGACTGAGTGAAACTTGAATAAAACATGAGGATTACCAATTACCTAATGCCACTGCAGGGATGAATTATATATATATGCTTTTCAAAATAATAAACATTTCAATCTAATGATTAAATTACTTCCTTATGTAAGGTTTCTTAATCCGTCATATTTTAGCCATTATACAATTCTAAAACAAAATTGCGTTTATGTATCACATACATATTATATATATAAAATATTTAACTTGAAAATATGGTTATTTTTGGACCTGATAAGTCCATAATAAACAACTAAAAAAAGAAAAATGTTGTCTTTATTTCTACATCACAACGTGTTGCACAATACTCGCAGTAATTTCACATTACAAATATAATACTACAATACATAATAGCGTTATTGTATTATATATGTAAGCATAAAGGTTGCATATCTACCATACTGGGTTACCTTAGTAACCACGTGACTATGATCAACCATTACAATTGACATTGGATGGAGGATTATACTTTATGCAGGGATACTGGAAAGGTGAAACGTAATAATATATTGTACTCCAAGTAACCTAATGCCATTTCAGGGACACAGTTGCCTAAATTGAAATATAATCTTGCCTCTAATGAGTACGTGCCAAGGTAACTTTTTATATCTCCTATTTGGTATACGAATTTATGATTATAAAGAAAAAAGGACACTCAAAATACTTGCCTATATATACATTTATACATAATATTGTTTTTAATGAGTTCGTGCCAAGGTTACTTTTTATATCTCCTATTTGGTTTACGAATGTATAATTATAAAGAAAAAAGGACACTCAAAATACTTTGTTATACCTAATAACAGTTATTTCTTTTACTTTTTGCTGCGCACACAGGTGTGGTCGCGGATTTTACCCGGCCGCGGCATTGGTCCGGGCAGTGCAATTTAGGGGGATGTATTATTGTTGGTTGCTATCTTCGATTGTCACAGGTTTAGCCAACAAATCTAACCATATACCGTAAAAGTTTGACTAGAGGCGCTACTTTTTCTGGAGTAATCAATAGCGCCATCAAACATCCAACATGATCCAGTATAATGAATATGTATCTAGCCTTTTGTCAACGATCTTCGAGCCGGTATAAATGAATATTCATGATAGCATTATCACGCAAAGTTAGATGAACGTTACTAAGGGTTGAAATCCAATCACGCAAGCAGAAGTAGCTCTTGGGTCGTTGGTTAGTGCAAATCAATGTAAGGTAAACTTGCATCACGGTATGTAAAGCCGTAGGTTCAAGACGCACTGATAAGTGATTTTTTAATATTTTTTTCATAGGAAATTATGTTTTAAGAGATGCCAGCGTTTTGTGAAAATGAATTGGAATTATAATGATAATTTTTGTGTTAAATACACAATTGTTACATTTAGGTGAAATCCTGACATTCTGCTAGTATTTAGCTTTATATATTAGTGGATGCATGAAGGGGGAGGGGGTAGGGTAATTTTAAAATTGATTCATCACCTTGTTCCAGCCAACTCTTCATGAAGCACACACTATATTTTACTCTGTTCCGTCCAAGAATTAATAACAACTTATTAATAACTTAGCCCCGGCCCGCCCCACCCCCAGTACACACATATTAGTATGCATACAGCACACGCACGCTATGACTACGATTATGTTCATTATGCATGTCAGATTCGAACTTGAGATGTCGTGTCATGCATTCTTTGATTTTATGCTGTTATATTGCTGCAAGCTGTAACTTGGAACCTGTGGCCGAGAGTACGATCATGACCCAGGACCAGCCCTAGTTCCACTGATCTCTAGATAAGCTTTACGGTTGAATGAGTAAGGGCGGTATGTGTGCTCCACTGCTCTGCTACGTTCTGTTGATTTTAATGTAATTCTAGCATATTGACATCGATGAGTAAGAGCCAATTATGCTATAAATACCATGGTAAATGGTCGCTGGTCCGTAATCGGGCCCCTGCCCCAAGCTGTGTTAGTCAATATGTTTGTATCTCTATAGTTGAGATGAAACTCGATAGTTTATGCAAATATATATGTTGTAGCTATTCATTTGAAATAGTGTGAATAGTATTGATGGTGGTGCATCATGAATAAACGTTGTAATTTCTATCTGAAACAGGGCCCTCTTGTAAAGCAGGCCTTTGTGGCACTGAATGGGGCTACCCTGTGTTTTTTTTTAAAGAAGACTGAATAAAATAAATAAATGAATTCCTTTTCAGAACAGATAATGCGGAGAGCACAATGAGGATACCGATATATGACGACATCTGTGATAACCTCGATCGGTTAATCGACTGTAAATCAACGGCATAATATGCCATTACAAAATGGACTATCATGCAGAGAGCGATATAATGCATAGTTACGTAATATTCAAGCAGATCGGCTGCTTGTACGAGGTTTATCTGCTTCAGTGTGCATCGTAAGATATGATAACAAAAGAATGACATGGAAACCAAACAGGTGATCGTAATGAATAGAAATTCAACCGAAAAGAGGAAACTAGTTAAAGACAAATTACATTATTAGATGAACATAATGCTTAAATATAGAGCGATTTTGTAATACATATTTGTAGATGCTTCTATGGAATGATTTGTGAAAATACTGTAACATGTTAATATAAAACACATTCCCTTATTCAAACATATCAGGAACCAATGGCTATGAGGCAGACTGCATACTGTACATATACAGACTCGATAGCTACATTGCTATTTAATTTGATTGAATTGTTTTGAATTGTTATCTACTAGCATTCATGGGATCTGGCTTTAAGGTGCGTCTTTTCTTAAATTAATTCGAATACAATACGTAATCCTCATTGATTGACTGGACGAGATGTTCAGTGAAATATTTTGGAGGGGTCGAAGGGGGTGGATGATGGGTAGCTTGAGAGACATTATTAAATGGACCAAGGGTTTATAAAATGCATAACAAATATTATTTAAAAAACACACTATAAACGAATCGTAAACCACAAAATGAGTATACGGACATATATAAAGACATTTGGTTTTAAGGTTATTAATCCCCCTCCCACGCATCCCACCCCATCCCTAATCCCCGACTTCAATGATTTGCACCAACCACCGACCCAAGAGCTACTTCTGCTTGCTTGGTGGGTTTTTTACCCTAAGCAACGTTTACCTCTTCTCAATTTTACATGATAATGCTATCATGAATATTCATTAAGACCTGCTCGAAGATCGTTGACAAAGGGCTAGATACATATTCATTATACTAGATCCTTGTGGACGGGGCTGGGGCTGTTGATAATACTGTGAGAAAGTAGCGCCTCTAGTCAAACTTTTACGGTAGCCACTAAATCTAACCACAACCACCAACTCTATCATATAGTCGCCATATAATAGGGGTTAGGGTTTGGGTTATAGTCTTGTTCGCAACCCAATTTTTGATAATAGAAGTAAGCAACCAAAAATATATATGAGCACCTCGGACAAAATCTGCGCGCGGAATTTGTCCGCCTGGACCGCTGTCGGACTATTCCCGCTCCTACACCGGCAGTCAATTTCACAATTCTGATAACGGAACATTATGGTGTTAGATATACGTATATGTATGTAATGTCGTTTTTAAAGGGAAAGTAAAGTTCTGATCGAGAGGGCGCTTCAATTAATATTTGTGTATTTGATACAAAATCCACCCAGAAACACTTTTATTTACGATGTGAAATTGTTATCTTATTCATTAAATAAAGCGAAACTTTCAAATTTGTTAATAATAAAGTATCTTATAAAATAATCTTATGTGCAAACAACGATTTATCCGGGTTTTATTTTTCACAGAAAATAATCTGAAGAAAATTAGAAGCTTAATGAATTTCGCCCATTTTGTCAGGATTATGATAGGTTTGCTATGGGGGTTATGACATGAACAGAACATCTTGGGCATATATATATTCGATATAATCCTCCATTCCTCAATGCACGGACACACACAAACACACGGACACATACATATTATGCAAACAAAATATGTAGATGTATACGTGCACACGCTCAACACACACAATGTTATACCTATAATTATAACTAACTATCACATACACACATATACATACTCACGAGCGCACACGGACACATATACACATATATAACACACACATACGAGTACACACACACACACACATACACACAAGTAAATACAAACATAATACATGCACACAATTATGCACTTTTAGACAGAACACACACGAATATACACATACACATACACACACAGACACACCAACATCCACACACAAACACACACACACACACACACACACACACACACACACACACACACACACACACACACACACACACACACACACACACACACACACACACACACACACACACACACACACACACACACACACACACACACACACACACACACACACACACACACACGCGCGCACACACATACACACATACACATTCCGACGCACGTACACGCTCACACGTATAATCTTTACTGTATTAATTGAAATTTATCACTAATGGTCGATTTGGTATTATACGCATACAAACTGGTTCATACATACCGTCTCAGCTCAATAAATTTGATTGATCGTCTTACCCTCATTATTTAATTACACCTAGCCATCCCTGTAAATATTATTATATCAAATTAATATTTCCTGCACAAGTTCCTATCTAAATCGACGGTATAGTTAGAAATAGCGGCGCATGCTCAACTGGGTATTGTGTAAATAGTGTAACCATTATCATGGCGTATGTATTGATTTTATAGACGCTGAAGCGCGTTTGTATGTTAGATATTTCTTACATGAATATTTGATAATGGATGTAATTATCACATCATCTCAAATTGTTTTAGACGCTGGCATCATGAATCGCGTTTACTTGAGTTATTTCTTCAATCGACGATTCAACAGGAAGTCGTCTCTGAATTGATCAGATATATTATTTTGTACATTCAGTGTAGATGCTGATATTATATTATTGTGTAAAGACTATTTATAAATAATTATGGTGATTTTCATCGTGCATTGTTTGCAACGTTATAGTTTTAAAGCGAGTTATGATTATTCGGTAATTTGTTTGATTTGTTCGTTCATGATCGTGTCAAGACTCTAATACGCCTATTTTATTGGAAATGATCTTTAAAAACAAATTTGTTTGCTTATTTGGATGCACATTATTATGCCTAAAAGGTTGAGATGGAAGAACAATTGATGTGAAGTGCCTTAATTGTGTGACTTTATTTCGACGAATTAAGGAAAAGTATTATTGAAGTATATAAGTGTCCTTTATTTCCATACTAAACCGATATCAGAAAACCCTCTTTTTTACTACAACGTGGGTAACGGCTAACTTTCATTTTCAGCATGATAATTATTTTGTAATTCGAGAAAAAAAAAACACATGAAGGAGTCGTACAGATGGTACCAATGTTATGAATGAAATATATTTGATATTATTAAACAATATTCCAAAATAAATAATGGAGACGCACCAACGCTTCGTGCTCCTAAAGGCGACGGACGCGATCGCCGCCGAGATCGAGCCGCGCAAGGTGGCGCGCACGCTCGCCCACGAGTACGCCATCCTTCCCGCCATTCTGCTCGAGGACGTCGCCAAGCAACCGTCGCCGCGGGAACGGACGCGCCGCCTGGTGGAGCTGTGCGTGTCGTGCGGCCCGCTCGCCTTCGACGCTGTGTGCAAGGCGCTGGCGGCACACGGCTACGATGCGCTAGAGGAGAGGATACGCAAAGCGGAGCGAGACACACGCGTGGCGGATCCCGCTGTGTTGAGACAACTGAGGCAAGGTAGGGCGAGTACATTTTTTATATCGATTTTTAAAAATAATTTGTTTGTGTAGCAAAATTGAAACAAATTAAATTAGAAATTGCTTTTCAGCTTTCTAAATTATTAATAATTATATGAGGTAAATAATTTAATCAGTATGTTTTTTGTGTGTATATTGTCTCACTTTCTAAGCTGTTCTATTGTCAGTGATTGTGATAAATTATGTTATATAGTCTTCTCAAAAATGCTATGATGAATATCCTTTCATTTTAAACCCTTTTTTCGATATTATAAACTTGAGTCTCTTCTTTACTTATATAGTTCGCAGTTAGCAAATGAGTTATTATCTTTGGTCATCGATGTTTGAAATTCAAGGTTAGTTTCTCTTTTGAAGTCATTTTAATACACAGTGAGTCATAAAAAAAATACGCCGCTCGAACTATTAAAAAAGTAAGAAAATACTTCAAATACTTCAAATATGTAATAAGTAACTTTATATGTTGGCATTGTGAGCGAGAA
This sequence comes from Echinarachnius parma, assembly GCA_037951105.1. NCBI lineage: Eukaryota > Metazoa > Echinodermata > Echinoidea > Clypeasteroida > Echinarachniidae > Echinarachnius > Echinarachnius parma. The sequence continues at coordinate 13,082 of JBAMJV010002665.1, forward strand.
ATTGTGTACCTAGCTAAAATTAATATATAACCGAAACAAATACTGAATTAAAAAAAATAATGTAAACATTCTTGACGGAAAATGATTGAGAAGAAAAAACGGAGAAGCTGGAATATTATCGAATTAATTTTTGTAGAAAGGTTTAAATTGTTTTGTTAATAACTCGTAGTCCTAATTGGTTGTTACACTATAGTAAACAAAAATGTATGCATATTATTTTCATACCTCGAAGTACCACTAATTTGTTATAATAGTTAAATTCATAATCATGATTTATTTTACAATCAAAATACCACCTGACTGGAGTAATTTTAATGAATCAATTATACAGCCATGGGCGTCGATCCTTACGTAATACCTATTCATCAGGGGGGATGAATGAATAGATCATCCTCCCCTGATGAAAATGTATCAATTACAGATCGACGCCCATGCATGATTACAGCCTTTCTACTGACTCATTATACTCCTTTGTATTATTTTGTCCATATTTTGTTTGCATATTTGATTTGTATTTTGTTGCCTTTTTCAACTTACTTTTTGTTAAGTAATGTGTATATAATATGAAAGTAATGGAAGTATTGTGATCGTATTTTATATTCATTGGCATTCATAATTGCAGCTATTAGTAATGTGCAAGGTAACACTAATCCAGTTCCAATATTGAACTTTATGCACGACCCTCGTCTGGTGACCTATAGAGATAAGCTTTAAATTACTCAATCAACCTGTTATTAACAAAATACAATTTTATACTTGGAATCTGCAGCCTTGCATAAGATGCCGGTATGCCGGGCAACACTTTTGCGAAGTTTATGGTTGCTAAAGCCGTTCTCTATATAATGTAAATACAACTGTAATACTACATTAGTAATTTGGCAGCAGAGCGGTCTGTGACAGTAAGTTCATGAGATTAATATTACAAATTCATAACATGCGCAAAATCAATGTAGATATTATATTGTAATATGATGATAATAGTCACATTATGTTCTTATTTGCTCACCCTAATTCATGTGACCCACACAAATTTAAAAAATCGCGTGTGACATAATTATTAAACTCAAATATTGTACGAAAATCACTCCACACAAAAGAGCATAATCACTTGTGTCAGAAATCACGATACCCTTTTTACTCTGTCTGAGTAATATCGGCCTTTGTATACATTTCAAAACGCTAATAATCAAATTAACTTATTTCAAATGTATGTACTTGTAATGCAAATGATTATATACAGTTGTTATTGTTCGCTATAATCATGATAATTGAATTGGAATGTTGTGTTAATGTTGATTGTAGGGAAGTGAAACTGTACGAAGTAAGAGGAAGAGGGCAGACCCCCTCCCACACTCGATCCAGAGAGTTTTGACACCTATATATTTGAAGAAAGATCATCTCATATTCAGGTGATATATATGCCCATTACAATTCGTGGCGAAGTAAGCTAATTTTCGTTCATAATCAGTTAATTCTTGGGCTAAATCAGCTAATTTTCGGGCTATATCAGTTTATTTTCGGGCAAATAAGTTCATTTCGGACAAAATCAGCTCATTTAATGCCTAAGTCACAAATGCTCCGATTTGGGATAAGGAACCCGTACGAAGCCACTTTTAGGGGAAATCTTGCGGGAATCTCGAGGTGGCTATCGTGCGGTCGCCGTTGCATTTTCGTCGCCGTACGACGTCAACATTTTTTTTTTCACGCGGAGTAAAACCAAAAAAAAATGCATCGTACGATTTTTACTTGCCGTAAGCCCGTAGAGAGCATCGCACAGGCACCACAAGGGCCCTGCACGGGCACAGCACGGACACCGTAGCCTTTTTTCTCTCGAATATTGAACGATTTTGGGCCAATCAGTTCGTACGATAATTGTAAGATGTCAAAGATATCGTAAGAGTATCGTGCGATGTCCGCACGAGTCCCGTATAGGCGTCCGTATGAGCGCTCAGATTGTATAGGTACGGGAGCCGTGCGATTTACTTTTGCCCTAACTTAAAAGTCATCGTACGTGCCCTGGCGAATATGTGACCACAACGCATAGATGCCGCAGACATCGTACGATATCGCAACTCCCCGAAATCGTAGGAAATCCGCCGTATAGGTGAAAAGATCGTGCGGCGCCCGGGGCATTTGTGACCTAGGCATAAGTCATGCAAGAAGGATGTTATTTCTTCAACTACAACAAAATAAGGCCTCATGGAATAATCTCCCATGACAATGATGATCAGATAAGTTTACCCCAAATTTAATCGTTGAATCTCTTTTTGTGTCTCCATTATCAAATTGTGATTTCGTGTAGTACTCTGAACCAAGTGATGTTCTCTTTTCCATGTTTTCTGATTATTTAATCGTTTTTCAGCATCTCAAAACAAACACAACATGAGATATTGCGTTTGTAACGGATCGCTCCAAGTATATTCCGGGAGGGGGGGGGGGCATTTGTGACACCCCCAGTCTAATTGTCCCCTCTTTTACTTACACGCCTCTGTGATTTTCAAATTTCCTGTCTATTCGGGTGATCTATCAACCCGTGTATTTGTACCGTATTCATTTTAAAACGAATGTCGCTGATTTGAGGCCTGCCATTTTTTTTGTTACAAAATCATTTTCCACCATAATGGGTGCACTCAAAAATCAATACAATAATGTATGTTGTCTAGCTTTATACAATACAAATCAATAAAATGATGTATAATGTCTCAATTGAAAGCAATCCATGGCAGACAGTGGTATATAAGCCGTCTATAATTAAGGTTCAGTAGCGTATCGTGGTTGGACTGATTTTTTTTTTTTTTTTTTTTTTTGGGGGGGGGGGGGGGGGGGGGGGGAGGGGGAGGATGGAGGCACACCTTATATATTTCTTAATTTTTGCACAGATTAACCGTCATGGTTTTTAAATTGTCTAATTATTCTGGAGGAGGGTTCACGTGCCCATATGCCCCCCCCCCCCCCCCTCGTAGCTACGCCACTGTTAACACGTTCATATCTACCGTAGTTAGCGTAGGCGTATAGGAGCATATTTGTCCAGG
>JBAMJV010002666.1:0-107344 GCA_037951105.1 Echinarachnius parma
AGTGTTGTTTGGGGAGACATGAATCTAGCAACGATGATTCTTGTGTCGACGTTTTTTGTGCTGTTCATCGCTTGGATATTCAAGAGTTTGCTGGGACCACAGTCTAGCAACAAAGTAATTAAGTTAACCAGTTGTAGCTTGTATAAAAATGTACAACGATATTTGCATCTCTCTACTTTATGTCTACATCTAACTCAAGTGAACGCTACCGCGGAGCGGTAGCGTTCAAGGTCGGGCTCATAGTGCCCCCGCATTTATGCGCTAATGTGCACAATAAGTGTGCTTAAAATTATAGATATGATACGGTACTTACCACCGTGTAGATGATACATATGTTATGCAACTATTGGGTGGATCAGAATGATGATTTTTCGCTCCATTCCGCATCAAAATGAGTGATTTATGGGCGCTAGTTCACTATTGTACCCGCACTCCGGTGTCGGCACGCTAGGCCGCTAGTAACTCAAGTGAACGCTAGCGGGGCTAGCGTTCAAGGTCGGGCTGATAGTGCCCCCGAATTTATGATCTAATGTGCACAATAAGTGTGCTTAAAATTATACATATGATACGGTACTTACCACCGATTAGATGATACATATGTGATGCAACTATGGGGTGGATCAGAATGATGATTTTTCGCTCCATTCCGCATCAAAATGAGTGATTTATGCACATCCTCGACTTCTATCTGTGTTGTATCGCGACTTCTGAACGATCGATTACCGTACGACCACTAAACGCGCGAGTCAGATCTGCCGTCTATTCGGCGGGCGCGGTACTTGAATGGAGACCGTTCGCGCGATCATCGATCGTTCAGAAGTCGCGATACAACACAGATAGAAGTCGAGGAGGTGCATAAATCACTCATTTTGATGCGGAATGGAGCAAAAAATCATCATTCTGATCCACCCCATAGTTGCATCACATATGTATCATCTAATCGGTGGTAAGTACCGTATCATATGTATAATTTTAAGCACACTTATTGTGCACATTAGATCAAAAATTCGGGGGCACTATCAGCCCGACCTTGAACGCTAGCCCCGCTAGCGTTCACTTGAGTTAGGCCGCTAGCTGCCCGTGACGCGCTCGTGAAGAGTACCCTTCGAAACAAAAATATAACGCACCCAAAATCAACTAAATCTTCGACAATTGTTAGTCCTTAGTCCTAACCCTATATAACCCTAACTAAACCCCTAACCCTAACCCTAATTTGGTGGCTATAGGTCAGATTAATGGCTATAGGTCAGATTTAGTGGCTATATAGGTCGGCTTTAGTGGCTATACTTGCCTTGGCTACATAAGACATAAAGTAACTAAAGCAGTGGTGGGGCCTAATACACGATATAGCCATTAATCTGACCTATAGCCACCAAATTAGGGTTAGGGTTAGGGGTTTAGTTAGGGTTATATAGGAATAGGACTAACAATTGTCGAAGATTTAGTTGATTTTGTGTGCGTTATATTGTTTCGAAGGGCTCTTCACGAGCGCGTCATGGGCAGCTAGCGGCCTAGCGTGCCGACACCGGAGTGCGGGTACAATAGTGAACTAGCGCCGATTTATGCACCTCCTCGACTTCTATCTGTGTTGTATCGCGACTTCTGAACGAACGATCGCGCGAACGGTCTCCATTCAAGTACCGCGCCCGCCGAATAGACGGCAGATCTGACTCGCGCGTTTAGTGGTCGTACGGTAATGGATCATTCAGAAGTCGCGATACAACACAGATAGAAGTCGAGGAGGTGCATAAATCACTCATTTTGATGCGGAATGGAGCGAAAAATCATCATTCTGATCCACCCCATAGTTGTATAACATATGTATCATCTACACGGTGGTAAGTACCGTATCATATGTATAATTTTAAGCACACTTATTGTGCACATTAGCGCATAAATTCGGGGGCACTATGAGCCCGACCTTGAACGCTACCGCTCCGCGGTAGCGTTCACTTGAGTTAGTCTACATCATGCTTATAAAGACTTAGGGTGGAAATTGGAATTCTCATCAAAAGGTTAAATTTAGCCCGGGTTAAATTTTTATGGAGCGCCACACTGCAAACAATGCGCACTTATTTCTAAATGCGCGCTTGTTGCTATAGATATGCGCACTCATCCTTCATAAACGCAACACAAAACCTATGAATAGACCATTGCGTCTGACGCTTATTTTTACGCTAAACTGGCAAGAAGAAAGTATGATACAAGTATGTAGAAGCTTGACAATAATCGTTGATTTTAACAGATTAATTTGACTTTTCATTTAAATAACATGGACTCATCTTGCGGGGAAACCTCCAAACTTCCGCTGTCAAAATCGAGTGTATAGAAAACGCTAATTGAATGAAGAAAACAATAAGATAAGTGCCAACGGAGACTATGGTGGTAAAGCAGGAACTACCCGGCTTTCCATAAAACAGTGGGTTAAATTTAACCTACTTCTGACGTAAAACGACGCGAAACGACGCGATTTAGCACTGTGCTAAAAAAAGGTCTCCATGAGAATTCCAGCCTAAGTCTAACTTAAAGTGATTCATTAAGGCATTAACTTTATATTTTTCTCCAAAAGTAACTGATAGTGATATTTAAGACTTCATTCATATGATATACCAATTTCATTGCAAGATTGTTGAAAATGATGTGTGAGAATGTCATAGAAAAAGTTAATGTTCACTTTGTGAAAACAGAAAATCAATGACATGAAATTCAGATGCTATTGACGATTTGAGTATCCAAATTTGGTTACTCTTGACTATTGTCGAAAGCGTCAAGATATAGATGCTTTTAAATTCAATCTTAAATATCTCCATAAAATTAGGGAGGAATTTGAAAAATCCAAACCCATTTAACCAATAATTCAACCTTTTCCACTTGTTTTGTTTCACAGGATATAAAGCTGCCACCCCACATGCCGTCGAGCATTCCTTTCTTGGGCCAGGCCATCGCTTTCAACAAGAGCCCGATAGAATTCTTGGAGAATGCATACGAAAAGGTAACATTTACTTGAAAATTGTCTCCCTAACCCATATGGCCATACAGGAACGTGATTGGTCCTGTATGAATTATATGATAATGTAAAATCTTAGTGAACATGATTATGTTGTTATAATAGGGCGCGGCACTAACACAAACCTCCTTGCCTCTTTCTTAAATATTCATAAGACTAGAGTCTACTGTAATAAAACAATAAATGGTACTTTTCAATTTCTCACAATATGACCATTATCTTTTAATAGTTCCATATGTTTTGGGGGGATTGTGTAATTTGAACTATAATTCAAATAGAGCTCTGCCAAATGTTATTTTATCTTAATTACGTTCAAACTCCAAAGGTAATTGAGGCAGCATTTTTTCAACCTCTGAAGCATAATTTCAAGACATGACATGCTATGTACCATTTCATTGGGCACTATTTGTGTGAATAAATGCCATTGAGACGTTATACTTTATGAGTGTAGTATCGTGTTTTAGATCAATTCTCTATGTACGTTAAATATCCAACAACCAAAGAATATCCTGCATGTGCAATGCAACTCAGTGACTCAATAATGAAAGAAAAAAATGATTTGTCTATTAAAGATGGAATTTTTAAATCTTTAGTTGTATTCACCCAGATAGACGAGACATTCATCTTTTGAAATCCTATCTGCAGCTTTGAAATACTGGTAATATGTATTTCTTGTGTATTCACAGTATAGTCTATAGAGAAGTGGTATTATTTACCATGCATGGTGGGCAAGACCTTCAAACTATCTCCTTGAATCGGAAGCCAGTAATTCATGGTGTACATGCCACATTCTTTCTTTCATGGACTTGGCAATACAGAACATCTTTTACTTCAATACTTCTTAACTCGGTCTTCAGTCATTGTATTTCATGGGTACTTGATTTGATTTATCCGCAGTATGGCGAAGTGGTCACATAGTGGGCAAAATCACCTAAATTTATGTTCTTGAATCGGAAGATAGTAATTCATGGTGTACAAGCCACATTCATACTTTCATAGACTTAGCAATGTAGCACATCTTTCAACTCGGTCTTCTTTATCTATTGTTGTAATGGTTTATTTCTTGTTTATTTGATTTGATTTATCCACAGTACGGCGATGTGGTCTCATTCACCATGGTGGGCAAGACCTTCACCTATCTCCTTGGATCAGAAGCCAGCGCCCTGCTCTTCAACAGTAAGAATGACGATCTCAGTGCTGAGGAAGTCTACAGCAATCTCACTACCCCTGTCTTTGGGAAAGGAGTTGCCTACGATGTACCAAATCCGGTACGTATCTTAATTTAATATTTTGTCAAAATAGACCAGTTCCAGACTTAGAAAGAGTAATTCTTTTGTTTAGTTTAACATACCCACTAGATTCCTGTTTATAAGGGTACTAATAGAGTTCCTTTGCTGAGGTGGTAAACAGTAATCTTGCCACCCACCCCCGTCTTTGGGAAAGGAGTCGCCTACGATGTACCAAATCTGGTATGTATGATAGTAATCTTTTGCCAAAAAAGACCAGCTTCCCTCCTAGAAAATGTCATTCCCATGTTGAGTTCATCTAGATAGCCTACTAGGTTTCTACAAATATGAATGAAGTTAACCTGTGTAAACTCTCTTGACCTTTGAACTTTACCTTTATTTGACCTCTGCAGGTGTTAAATAGATTCTATAGTCTGGGCTCAATACCAGCAGTTCAAGCTCTAGGCAAATCCCTATGATCTGTTGACCTATATCTTTGCTCTCTTGACCTTTGACCTTTGACATTTATCATTGTTTGACCTCTGCAGTTGTTCCTGGAGCAGAAGAAGATGCTAAAAATGGGGCTCAACATCCAGCAGTTCGAGAGGCACATCCCCTTGATATGTTGACCTATGTAAGCTCTCTTGACTGTTGACCATTGAGATTTATCATTGTTTGAACTCTGCAGGTATTCCTAGAGCAGAAGAAGATGCTGAAGACAGGGCTCAACATCCAGCAGTTCAAGAGGCACATCCCAATGATCGAGGAGGAGACCAGAGAGTACCTCAAGAGATGGGGGGACAGTGGAGAGACAAGTAAGCATTCCAGGGAAAAGGATATCGATTTAATATGGAGGACTTGCTTTTAAGCATGTTTGCTTGGAATAACTAATTATCTACAATCTCTTTTATTTTGACTGCCATTAGAAACCACAGAGAGCATTATGTTGTGTTTTTATGCCTCCGCCAACGAAGTGGCCGGAGGCATTATGTTTTTGGGTTGTCCGTCCGTCCGTCCGTCCGTCCGTACGTACGTCCCGTTTTCGTTCTCGCGATATCTCAAGAACCAGTTGACGGATCAATTTCAAACTTGGTATGAGTGTACATATTGGGGTGAAAATGATCTGATTAGATTTTAGGGGTCATGAGGTCAAAGGTCAAGGTCACAGGACTCAATATATATGCAAAAATGCCTCGTTCTCGCTTTATCTCAAGAACTGGTTGATGGATCAAATCAAACTTGGTATTAGTGTAGATCTTGGGGTGGCAATGATCTGATCAGATTTTGGGGTTCATGAGGTCTAAGGTCAAGGTCACAGGGACTCAATGTATGTGCAAAAATGCCTCGTTCTTGCGATATCTCAAGAACCGGTTGACGGATCAATTTCAAACTTGGTGTGAGTGTACATATTGGGGTGCCACTGATCTGAGTAGATTTGGAGGGGGTCATGAGGTCAAAGGTCAAGGTCACAGGACTCCATATGTATGCGAAAATGGCTTGTAATGGCAAAATTTCAAGAACTGAATGTCAGATTTCAATCAAACTCGGTACCTGAATGTATCATAAAGAGTCAACGTAGCCATAAAATGTTGGGGTCATGAGGTTGAGGTCAAGGTCACGGGACTCATTATACATGCATGCAAAAAAGCTTGTAATGCCAAAATCTCAAGAAATAAATGTCAATCAAACTTGGAACCTGACTGTTTTTTAGGGAGCCATCAAAGATTGGGGTCATATGGTCAAGGTCACAGGACTCAAAATAAATGAAAAATAAAAAAAAAATTAAATCAGTGCATGTTAATTTGGGCTTGATATTAAAATCGCATGATAGCGGAGGCATAATTTTCGATTGCGCGCAATCGAAGATCCATCTAGTTTTCCTTGTAGTGTTTTATAAATGATAATTGAAAAAAAATGATTATGAAGAACATCCAAATTATTATCAATAACAATGTAACGGTAAATTACTTTTTAAAAATTAATTTGATAATAACTCTGTCTTTATTATGTCTCAATAGCTGACCATTGCGAGAAGTATATTTATTTTCATCCTTGATTTCTTTCCTTTCCTGCAGATTTGTTTGTGGCCCTGTCTGAGTTGATCATCCTGACTGCCAGTAGATGTCTACATGGTGAGTTGAGAAGAAAGGAAACTTGTTAAGTTTTCTACAAATGTGACCTTACACCACAAAACGACCATTAAGTCGGGAAAAATGATTGTGCTGATTTTCATATAACATTAAAAAAGAAGTAATTACCTTTAAAATGGTCTATCATTTGTCATATTTGCACTAAGCAAACCCTCTCAAAATGAACGCGAACAATTTAGAATATGGCTGAAGCATTTTCAAAATAAGGGAGAAATGGACGCTTAAAAGATCAGTCTCCATTGAAGCGCTGTAATAAGATCACATTTAATAGATAAAAAATCATATTTTAACATGATTTCTGACGCTCATTTCATAGAAGGTAGATTAAGATATGTTTATTCAGGAAATACCAAAATCATAAATCTCATATTTTGAACAAAATTTGGCTATTTTAGCTAATAAAAGAGAAACTACCACAGCGACATAACGGTCGTTTTGTGGTGTAAGGTCACAAATGCTTCCATTTATATGTAGATCAAACATTAGTCTACATTTTTCTTGTGTCACACTGGACCTATGATTTTGTTGAGAATTAATTTTCATTCTGTACATAAGGTTTGGATCTAGTCTAAAAGTTCCTTAAAGGGTCTCTCTGGGATTTTGAGGCACACTTCACAAACATTTCTCAAATGTTCATGTTCATTTGTATATAATTATTATTTATAACATTTTAGGTAAAAAGCCAGATAATTGTTTTTATATAATAACTAAATTTGACAAACAAATGATCATGAATGTCAATTTTCAGACAGTATCTGAAAAGATATGCTTCATATGCTTCATAATCATATGCTAACCCTAGGTTTATAATTAGAAGGGTTTGGTGGGAAAATGTTGTAAAGAACTGGTTATATCTGGTCAAATGTTTTTTCTCTTGATAATACTGCAACAAATGGAGTGATTCCTTAAAAATGTAATCTCTCATGTTTTATTTGATTAATCAACAGGAAAGGAGATCCGAAGCATGCTGAACGAAGAGGTAGCCCAGTTATATGCTGATCTTGATGGAGGATTCACCCACCTTGCCTGGCTAGCTCCCAGCTGGATTCCCTTCCCTAGCTTCATCAAGAGGGACAGAGCTCACAAGAAGATCAAGGAGATATTTTACAAGGTAGGTAGCCTACTATTAGCTGGCTTAAGGGTGTACTTAGGGGTGTAGCCAACATGAATCAGTATGAATGGGGCTGACCTTACAGACCTGGCTAGCCCCTAGCTGGATTCCCTTCCCTAGCTTCATCAAGAGGGACAGAGCTCTCAAAAAGATCAAGGAGATATATAATGGAAATCCTAGGGCCATACTTACTAAACCTGTGTAGCCTACGTAGATTGCTATGTCTGGGGCTGACCTATTAGTGAGCTGGCTAGTCCCTAGTTGGATCCACTTTCCTAGCTTCATCAAGAGGGACAGAGCTCGATAGAAGAGCAGAGAGATATTCTATGAGGTATGTAGCCTACTTTGTGTAAGCTTAGGGTCATACTTTATGATATCCTATCTAGCCTAGTACAAATATCCATACCCACCATCCTTGCAACAAGCTTGCCCAATCTACAAACAAAATTAATAATTGTGTTAATTACTTTGCTTCATTACTGATCCAGAAAATACTTGTGATGTGGACTACAGAGAATGTGTGTTATACCCAAATCAAATATTCTTTTAATAATTGGTCTAATATTGTTTTTTAAATCTTTTCATATTTCATCCCAGGCCATCGCTAAACGACGTGAACTGGGCGTTGAAGACGACATGCTGCAGACGTTGATCGAGTCCCGCTACAAGACAGGGCGCTCTCTATCGGACGACGAGATAGCTGGCATGTGTATCGGTCTGCTACTGGCCGGTCAGCACACCTCGTCAACTACCAGTGCTTGGCTGGGGTTCTTTGTAGCCAGGGATCAAGAACTACAGGTATTGTCATTTATTTGATTAAAGTAGCATTGTCCAAATCCTCAAAATAAAATTTTATTTCTAGCGGCTCCCTCATACCTTGTTGTATTCGTATTAACAATAAAATCATGGGACCGGTTTTGTTTTTTCAAATTTCCCTTTCGTTACAAAGATATGTACGATTGAATGTACAAAGTGAGTGCAGTGAGTAAGTGAATATCACTTTGCATTTTCGCTCATTACTTGGCCATGCAATGTCCATTTGACTTGAAATTTTCACACAATACCCTGTGGACATATGAGATAACAACAATATACATTGCATCAACCCTTCATCACTTTTTGCACATGTCAACAAAGTAACTAGATCACTTTTAACTTGTTCCCTACTAAATTTTTACTGGATTTTTTCAAAACCCCATAGAAGTAAAAATAGGACCCACCAAGTTTCCGATAGGCAATGGGTTGAATTATTTATTTTTGTGATATAATAGATCATTTGAATGATTGATTCTGATTTTTTGGATGGTAAGATAGCTGGCATGTGTATCTGTTTTTCTTTTTGCTGTTCAGCATACCTCATATCACAACCAGTGTCTGGCTGAAATCCTTTGTGGCAAATGTTTCAATAAATAATATTTGACCATTTGATTGGTTGGTCAACAGTCGGTCAGGATATTTATTGATTTCATTATACAGTCAAACCTGAGTATAGTGTCTATCTTAGGAAAAAGGATGTTGGTAACTGATACCATGTAAACAAGAAAGTAAAAAGAATCATGTGATCTAATGCTTGCTGAATATGCATTCACTATTGCTCCAACCCCCTATCAAATGCCAACGCAAGTTGTTAAGATCCACCGTTGTATTTTAACGAAAGAATGTGACGACATGACCTCAATACTTCATGCAATTAACCCGTTCACTACGAGATTCTGAAATCTCCATAGACTTTGTACACAACCCACCCGGTTCCCGTAGTCAATGGGTAAACAAACTTTGTTTCACTCGCTGGTTTTATACTGGAACTGTATACCTTCTCACTCTCCCCCTCTCTCTGTATTTTTCTTCCACAATAGAAAAGAGTTGCAATGGAGCAAGCCCATGTTCTAGGTGACATGTCCACTTCTGTTACATTTGAATCGGTGAGTACCATAAACTGCATAACCGTAGGCAGAACAAAATATTTATAATTATCCAATAATTGAACAATAAGTCAACAAATTAATTTGCCTCTGCATTTTCAGAGCTAATTGGTTTACGATGCAAGTCAGTGGTGTTAGGCTGATCAAGGGAGGGGGGAGGGCACTCATGATTTATTGGGGGGTACACCTATGTACATGTAGTTTATTGATTTTATTACATTATTGTTGGGCATGTACAGTTATTAGGCTGAAAATGGTGTTTGGATGCTTTTTTGTTGTTTTAAATTATAGTTTCAGTTTTGATTTGTCAAGGTAAAATAGTATAATGTTCCTTGTTTGTCTTTCCTAGTGAAAGAGATGCTGAATAACACTGTGAAGGAAACCCTAAGACTATGCCCTCCAATCATAAACGGGAGACTATTATTTTGTTGCTCATTTTACAAGCCGAAGTATATCATGTGAAGTAGACTTTAATAGTAGCATGGAATTAAGCTAGCAGGATTGATTGAATTTAACCAAATTGATTATAAATTTACGTTTCTCTTTTTCTTTGGTAGCTGAAAGAGATGCAGCTACTAGACAACTGTGTGAAGGAAACCCTGAGACTGCGTCCTCCAATCATGACCATGATGAGATTAGCCAAGTCCCCACTGGTAAGATCACAGTATCTTTGTCTTACATTTGCCTTTAATCATGTTGTATTTTTGGAATTTAATGCTGTTTTAGTAAAGAGTGTGTGTCCACGGTAATGTTATTTTAATGTGATCTTAACTATATGAAGGAAACGCTAAGACTGCATCCTCCAATCATGACCATGATGAGATTAGCTAAGTCCCCATTGGTAAGATCACAATCTCTTTTTCTGATATTTGTCTTATGATCCTTCTGTATATTTAATGTGCTTTTGTCTTAGAAACTTTTATGGAAGTATTCATTTTTGAGAATATATGGGTCATTTTATAACTGTGAAATGTTACATCATATGTCATATCTGTGAGTCATCTTCAGTTACGCAGTGTTTATTGATTTTTAGACCTTTTCATGGGTGGGCTTTAGAGTATCCCATCGTAAATTTATATTATTTCTTTTTCTCGTCTAGACGTACAAGGGCTTCACCATTCCAGCAGGACATCAAGTGTGTGTCTCTCCTACAGTCAACCAGCGCCACAAGGAAAACTGGCAGCCAAAACCAAACGAATTCGACCCAGACAGGTTAGATCAGTCAAAATTTTAGCAGTGACCTGGGCGGTCCAGCCCGAGGAATACCTTAAAGGGACAGTTTCCCCCAACATCCATTTACTTTGTATTAAGTTCTCTACACATTAAAACAGAATTTCATGCAAATCCTTCCAACATTGGCCCTCTGGGCAAGGAATGAGCATCATTCAAAGTCACTCGCTGTACAGGCTAATCCCATTCATCGCATACAGCATGGGGGCTGCCATTGATGTTTATGAAACTCGGATTTGGAATTGTTCACTCTAGAATGTGACGTCAAACCCGAACTAGTCTTTTGGTTGGCTCACGTTTTGCCTTTTGTTGTGCACAAACCATGCAAGCTGCGAGAGCTAACCAAAAAAGGCCGAGCTTGTTTGTTCGGGTGTGACGTAACATTTTAGCATGAACAATTCAAAAACTGGGTTTGAAAAAATATAATGGCAGCCTCCATGCTGTATGCAATGAATGGGAAAAGCCCATACAGCGAGTGACTTTGAATGATGCCCCTTCTTTGTTCAGAGGGCAATAGTTGGACATATTTTGCATGAAATTATGTTTTAATGTGTAGAGAACATAATCAGATGTAAATTGAAGGTGGGGAAACGTCCCCTTTACAGAACCCCCAGAATAACAACAGGGCCCTTATAAATTGTAGAGTTTCAACAACTAAATATTGACTGCTTTTCGAATGCATACCTGCTTGAAAGATAGCCCTCAAATAAAATTGAATTGTTCATCCTTATGAACCATTTGGTCAGCAATTTGTTGTATATTTGAAATTACTTTTTTTTAATTAAAAAACAATTGTTAATTAACTAAGCATACGTGTAACTTCTGAAAAACATTATTGCAGACTTACACCAAGTTTCATTTAAATGTGTTAACCCATTGCTTACGGGAACCGGCTGGGCTAAGTACAAAGTGGGGATTTCAGAATCTAAAAGTGAATTAGTTTATTTATCTATAATGACATCTTTTGTGTAATGCATGGATTATCACAGCCGACACCAATGCTGCTTCACCAAGAACTCTAGCCATGTCCCCCTTGTCCCTTGCACAAAACTTGATAAAAATTCACATCCCTACAAGTTTTTAATATGTACATGCTTTAAATTTTACTACAGGTTCCTAGACGAGAGCAAGTCAAACAGCGAGAAGTTCTCCTATGTCCCGTTCGGAGCAGGGCGTCATCGCTGCATCGGGGAGAACTTTGCCTACGTACAAATCAAGACCATCTGGTCCGTCATGATGAGAATGTACGAGCTGGACCTGGTAGACGGATACTTCCCCGGAATCAACTACAACACCATGATCCACACTCCACTCAACCCGATGATCAGGTATAAGAAGCGGAGCGAGCTATCTTCGTGAAGATAATTCATACTTTTGTGATAGTTGATTACCTACATACCATAGTAATTGGGTTTTACTTCTCTGAGACCAACTGCAACACTATGATCCACACCCCACTCAACCCAATGATAAGGTTAGAAAGCGAAGCGAGTTGTCTTCTTGAAACTTATTCATAAGTCCTGAAGATAATGTGTTGGGGTATGAAATGACTATCAACTCATCCCTTTCTCATTGCCTAAGGGAACTGTGTAGGCCTTACTCTGGGGATTGCGAAATCCAGTACGGAACAGGTTAACCTTCCTATCACATTAAAACATACATTTGAAAAATAAACAAATAAATAATGATCCACAAGTCACTTTACCCGATGATAAATTACAGGAAGTTTAGGAAAAGGAGCAAACACTTTTCATGAAAATAAGTGATATTTTTGGGATGATAGGTGATTATCAATAGATCCTGTTAACCCGTTCCCGTCAAGATTCTGAAATCTCCATAGACTTTGTACACAACCCACCCGGTTCCCGTAGTCAAATTTGAAAGGGCTCTATTTCCATGAGATCAGCTACAACACTGCTCAACCTGATGATAAGGTTTATGAATTGGGGTGAGCTCTCTTCATGAAAATACATGACATTGGTATTTTGCTGGGATAAAAGGTGATTATCATCACATCCTATATTAATAGAGAGTTTGACTTCCTAGAGATCTAGAGGATTTTTTTATTCATATTGATAGAAATATGATTGTCTCAAATGTATTCCTCAGAAATGTGCAACTTCAAGGAAGGTGGATTTGTGCTTTTATTATTATTCAATAGTTTGTCAGTGCAAGTAGTTATGCCTGTTGTATATAGTCAATTGAAGATAGGCTCTAAGTCATTCAAATCATTTTATTTTGTTTTGATTAGATTTTTGATTTTTGATTCGATTTTTTTTTCTGTTGGAATGATATGGGTTCCCATTTGCTCATGCACAGTGAATTCATCTGTTGCATGCAGGGAGAGGAATTAAAAAAAATAAAAATTCTCCCATTTGGGTTGAAATTGTGTGGAAACAAAACTCATCATTATGTGCTGCACTTTCTAATATTTACATTGCATTTTTGTTGACATTCATGTCAAAGACATTCTGGTTTTATATTGAGCAATAGTTGCTGAAATTCCAAGAGCAGTTTTATGATTTTATTATGAATGTTGTTAATATGAAGTTGGTCATAATATTGGGTTACATGCCGTTTGATGCTGTCTGGTTCAGAAGAATGTATGCAGTAATGACAACTGTATGTAAAATGCCTGGCATATTCATAAAAACCATACTGTGTAGCTTAGTTTCATGCTAAGGCTTTTCTGGATGACGTGGCTAAGAATTAAACACAGGATCTTTTTATAGTTGCTATAAACTAGGGTTTATTTAATGGGTACATATTATTTAAAGACTTACCCAGCTAACCCTAGTTGGGGACTAGGAAAATTGTTTGTTGCTGACTAAAACTGTATCATTTGAAATACATTTAGCATGGAACTAAAGCTAGCAGTGAATTATGAATATGGGCCCAAGAGTATGTTTTACGCATTGGCCTTTTGTCATAGAGAAGACAAAATTCGATGAAATCAATTCTTTATCTGTTTAACAGGTTTGTGTTACAATTCTTGGCATTCTATGTATTATAGTTATTAATTATGTGATGGAAATGTTGACAGATTGATTAAAAATCAATCATGATATGAGTTACATTCAAGCAACTAGCACTTGCCAATTTCAAGTTGTTTTTGCGGTTATTTTTGAAGGTTTAGATTTTAATCTATTAAACACACTGTCAGGTTATACATTTTTCCTTTGATATTGTAAATGTAATTTCTAATTCCTGCAGGAACAGAGAAAATAAAATGTTACATTTTAATCCTGACTTTTATAAAAAACTAAAAAAACTATCATGTTTGCATTATGGTCACAAGGGGTTCTTTTAGGATTTTCAAAATTACCAAAGGCCCTGTATTTTGTTTTTGTATCAGATCATAAAAACTGAGGCTCAAACCCTGAATGGTTTATTTGTATGCACTGTTAAAGAACCTAATATTGTGTATTGTAATAAAATTGATGTACATGTTCAAGTCTACATTTGTGAATTGTTCATCCATAAGTAGCGCTGGTTGTCCTAGCTTTAACATTGTTCTTTAAAGGTAATAGAGAGTACTGGTCAAGCTTTGTAAAGTTTAAATAAATGTTGTATATGCTTCATCTTAAACCCCTCAGGACTGGTCCCAAAAATACTCGGCTAGGGTCTTAAGCCCGGCGCAGACAGAGCCGACTCGACCCGATCCGACTGGTTTTCACTCAGGCTAGAGTCAGTTTCGCTCAGTCAGAGCCGACTCAACATGTCGAATCGGCCTCGATTGACCTCCGACTGGCTCTTGACTGGCAAAACCGGAGTCATGAGGCAACGCATACTGAGATAATCAGGCTGAAAACCAGTCGGATCGGGTCGAGTCGGCTCTGTCTGCGCCGGGCTTTACTGTCATGTTATAGCAAAATCAATCTGTTCCGCTGAACAGGTTAATATTTCCTATGAACAAAAATGAAAGCTGATTTCTCAATCCACCATATCTTATGGAATTGATCTCATGGATACCAATGAGGACCAATTGTCACATTTAAAAAATGTGCAAGAACTTCGAGGGGAATCAAAACATTAAAAAACAAAAAAATTAAAGTTGGAACAAACCAGTACTCTATTGAATTTTGATGTATATTCACATTCAACTCATTGAAAGTAGATGGTAATGTTTACGATCTGAAGAACTAGACAACTTGCACATACTTTTCTGCCAGTTCTTTGATTGAACAACTTGACTACTCGTTTCAATGCAGAAGTAGTATTTGTTAAATAAAACATGCTGCAACAAATTCATGTTTACTAACTATTTCATTATTTCTGTCATTCGTTGTACCATTATTACAATTTAATGTTGCAGTCATTATTTTCTTCATCATAGTCAACATTATCATCAACTTCACTAATTATCGTCATCACCATCAACACCATCCCTACCATTTTCATACTACATACTACTTTAATATCACATCTTCATTATCAATATAATCCCAATTAATTTCCAACAGATTTAGTATATGTGACTGACTATAGCAAAACCCGGCACTTGTTGGTAATTCATGTTTTGAAGAAATGGGCATTTTAAGTTCACACATCTTCGCCAATTATTGACTAATTAGTTAGAACAAAGCATCAAATGAAAGCTTGTGATGACCGAGGCTTTTGTAATGGTATGAAATCTACATTTGGATTTTTACCGACAAGTGCCGGGTTTTGCTATTATTAATAGCCAGTCACATATTACTGGCTGGAATTCACAAAGGAAGTTTCTGTAAACCATGGTTTAAAACTACAGAGTGCTATTTGTTAACTGATGGACATAAATGTTTATGTTCTCAAATGGTGAATTTTATTTGGTGCCAACAGGCATATCATTATAAATTAAGATAAAACCATTTCCACTCTTTATTTGTGTACAAGAGGCACTTCATAGTTTTAAACCATGGTTTAGCCAGTATTCGGTGTTGGTTGCTGAGTAGCAAACACATTATACAGAGCTGCCGACTAGTATATTACTTTTGCCCTATTTTGTACGATTTGTTGATGACAGTATGATTTTTTAACTCCTTGAGTGCCAAGCTCGCATTTTTGCACAACACAATGCACACAAATTCCATAGAGCTTTGAAATCCCTGGCACTCAAAAGTGTTCCATCTGTTTAAATCAATCAATGCAATTTTTAATATTTACTTGTCTACATGCTGCACTTCATAGTAAACCTTAGTGAATTCCAGCCATTTTATGTCTTACAGAAATACAAATTACTCTAAATAAAAGCTTCAACACGGCACAGGAGAGAGGTGAATTTAAGCACATTCATTTTATTTCAATCAGGAATGTCTTCTGAACATATCCCTC
The DNA here is from genome assembly GCA_037951105.1 of Echinarachnius parma. Classification (NCBI taxonomy): domain Eukaryota; kingdom Metazoa; phylum Echinodermata; class Echinoidea; order Clypeasteroida; family Echinarachniidae; genus Echinarachnius; species Echinarachnius parma. Next base: position 15,960 of record JBAMJV010002666.1, read on the forward strand.
TCCAGGTTTAGATTTCTGTGACAATAACTGTTGTGTGTAGAATGATACAATTATGTTGACTGTATGTGATGATTCTTCTTGAAGGCACCATTTAAAGACAAGTTATCAAAGAAGATTCAAACTTAATCAAAACATATATATGGTTATTTTCAAATCAATTAGTTTCTACTGGCAAGATTCCAGTAGAGCAAATACAAATAATGTAAAAAAAATAAATTTAAAAAAAATCAACAAAAAATATTGAACCAAAATATGTAAACTAAACAATAAAGCTGATATATTAGGAATAATGTATAAATTACCAGTAATATACATGAACTGTATGTTAATTTCTTTTACATACATGATTTTGATTTGAATTAATTGATGTGATGATCCACCTTAAAATGGAACGGTGAAGTAACCAAAGAAATTTTAAATATCAAAAGAAAAGAATAAATTAATTCTACAAACTTCTCAATTTTATTGCATTTCTGGGGTATTTCAAGCCCGTTATTTGTTTCACTATTAATTTTAGAGTATTTCATATTAATTAATATGATGTTTGGTTTTATATTGTGGTGATAGCCAAAAAGGAATAAAATATATACCTCATGCATGAAACAACTCAAATAATATTGAAACTAACATAAATAACAAGAATAATGAAACAAAAATGAATAACCATTTGGAAGAAATTAAGATGAGTAAATTGACATCAACATAAACTGGTAGGCATCTTCAATAAACATAATAAATGACTGAAATAATTGATCTCAAACTGAACTGATATCGCTACAGCGAAACAAATTAAACTACAGTGTGTATAAAAGAAAAAAGATAATCCAAATTCAGAGGGTTATAATTATTATCTAAACCTGTTATTCAAAATGTCCATCTTCAATATGACAATAAAAATTTACTTGGTCGTGCGTAACATTAGTTATGGTACCCATTTTTGTTTTCATTTGTAAAGTACATGTATATAAACTTCTTAAGAGTAAATAACCTTGTTTTCTTTTGCAAAGTAAATAACTTTGGAATCATAACCCTCTGAAATTGATTTTACACACTGTATAACTGAGAATCTGCTTCAATGAACAATACCATAAATAAACACACCCTTTAATACAGATACTTGCAATTAATAAGAGTCACTAATGATTTAACAGAATATACATGTATGTTGAATTGCACTGGGTTAATTTCGTTTTAATTAATCTCATGATATACATTTCATAACTCTTTTCATTAGAGTCTCTTCATCGAGTGAAGTCTTGATTACAAATCAGGATTTCATACAATCCAGATAACTATAATCATATGCATGCTGCATCTTAACAAATGTACATGTACATTAAAAAGAGACATATTATATACAGGATATATGGCTATATACACAATGAAAAACAAGATTATAGTCATTTTTATTATCATACAATTGATATATTCTTTGTTTTAAACAAGAAACAAAGACACCATTTTCTCTCGAGTGAATGAATACTTGGTGCATTTTGATAATTTATAATTATCCGTACACGTATGGTACAATAAAAGGTGACAACAAATTTATGATGGAAATATTTTCACTTGTTAAATGTTTAATTCAATGCACACTTTCATATTCAGTATCATCATCACTTAACTTAAGTAACAAATTTAACGATCATTATTAATTTTACATCACGCAGAATCAAGTATGCATAATTCAATTCTTCCGTGATCAATTTTTTTTCATTTTTAACCTTAAATTGAAAAAGAATGCTTGGAACCAAAATCAAAAGTTTATCCATAAATGTTGAAATAAAAAAAAAAAAAAAATTCTGTAGAAAAGTTTAGAATAAAAAAACGTCTCCCTTTAATATGACTTACAATGTTAAATGATTTAATCCCCTTCTCATTTTCAGGTAATTCAAATAAAATGCATACAATATAAATAGCAAAAATTACAAAAAAATCAATAAACTCAAGACAAAATTTTTAGTTGTAAGGCTCATATGAAAATATATGAAATCTGTTTTGGCATGAGAAATATTCGCAACAGTTTAATTATAATGTATATTTATTTTCCCTAAACATGCACAAGTATTATAGCAGGCACATAAATACAAGTATTGCGCAATCATGTCATACACAATCCATAAATAATTATCATACAAATGAACCATATGTCGGTTGAGAAAGAGAAGGGAGCTACATGTAAGTCACTATTTGTACTTTGGAGATAACCATATTTAACACTTGGAGTGCCCAGGATTTTAATGCTCTATGGCATTTGAGTTTATTGTTACTTGCAAAAATGTGAGCTTGGCACTCAAGGGAGTTAAAAGTTTGGGATCCTCAGAGAAACTAAATGTAGCACTCTTATATTTTGTTGATAAAAATTCCCCAAACTAGAAATAATTATTATCTAAAAATGTTGTGTCACATAGAGAAGCGGGCTCTGACATAATGGACAAGATGGTACGCATAACTCAATTTAGCAAAAATCACAACTTAACGCCCTTCTCACTCTCATCTGACGATCTGTGCTTGTTATTACTATCTCTTTGCTTCGATCAGCGTATTTTGAGGAAAAATAATCACAACTTTTTTCCTTCATTACTGTCTTTTGTCAAAACATAAATTCTTATAATATCTTTGAAACACAGACAGAATACTGCTGAACTAATACAGTTTGTTTTTCGATGAGGATTTTTCTCTATTCTTTTATTTATATGATTTCTCATGATCATATTTCACCACAGAATCGTTATACCAAATTACCATTAATTAATTTACAGTACGTTACCATGTACAGAGAAAACATTTTTGCTTTGATGCGTTCGTGCGAGTTTTGGCATTGCTTTACACTAAAGATGTGACTGGACCAATTTTACAACGTAACTGGCGGGATATGTGAACAAGTTTAGTGTATAATAATTACTACCGTACTGACCGGCGTAATCGCCGCAGCCGCGTAAACGCCGCATGCCGACTTTGAGCAACATAATTTCAACAAAATAAAAAACGGGTGCAAAAACGGCCAGAGAAACAAGCAGAATAATGGCCAGAAAAGATCATGGGAGATGCCCGAAACGGTAAAATTCTCCAGTGATCACGCAATGTAAAGTTCTTTGTAAGCAATCAGTGATATAACAAAGATGCTCGGAAGCGCAACTCAACCAAAAGACCCCAAAATTCCACCGATAATCCCATCGAAAGTCCGTGCATGCACTGTAACATGCATGCAACCACTGCCAAAGGCCGGCTTGCATGCATTTTACCGACTATTAAAAGTCAAATTTTGACTATCGCCGCGTATTCGCCGCATCCCGACTTTGCGTTTTATTTTAAAGGAAAAAGTATGCGGCGATTACGCCGGTCAGTACGGTAAAGCAAATATGACTGGAAGATGAAAACAATACAAAGTTTATGTTATAAACAATCATTACAAATAATACAACTGCAGTAGTTCAATGAGTATTTATACACGTTTATCATGAAACTTAATATCATCATGAAACTTAAACCAATATTATCAGTGTGGAAGAACAAATCATAACTTCAATTAAACAAAATCTGATTTTTTAAGAGCTATTTAGCACCATACAATATAACAGCAACATTGGGTAATATTTCCATTTTTAAGCATTTTGAAGGTACTTGGTAACTTTGCTGTCAAATACACAATATATGTAGTTGGTTTGAAGCATTATAAATCAGTTCTATGCATGCCCAATAGTCTGAAATGTTGATGGCAGACACATACAATTTTGGGCCAAAGTAAAATGTATGAGTGAAAAAGTGGGGACAAAGCAAGAATGAGTGTTTTGGAGGAGCTTTGCGTAGAACACTGTCATACAAAATCTGAAATGTTTTTATGATCGGGCAGTTAGACATAAATATACAAATGACTACATCTATGCAATGGAAAGTCTTGCTTTTTGTCCTTTGAAAATGTTACCAAGTATCTTAAAGTGATACCTGTAAAGTGTCAGATATTGCACAAAATGACATTTGAGACTTCAATCCTATATCAATATCATTGTAAAATACAATTGAAAGATTTGTGAAAGTTTGAGAGAAAACGAACACTGTTTACCTAGTGAAAAAAACGAATATTGGGTTGATATTTTATCGCCGAATACTGATGGTCTGCCATACATTTGTCGCAGTAATAATCATCCGTTTGAGATATTCGCACCCGTGTATGTTTACAGACGTAGAACAGAATTCATGGAATTTGTGCTCGCTCGGCTCAAAGTTCAATCTCCGGAATGTTTCCCACGTGTGCTGCATCCGGACGTGTTAAGCTAGGACAATTGTACTTTTTATCATAAGCGTTGATCAAAGTTTTTCAAATAAAAGATTTCAATGATAATTATATTCATACTAAAGGGACATTTGAAAAAATCAAACTCTTTTTTATTCTTCTTTTACCATAAGCTAAACAACACGGTAGAAGAGAAACGAGGAAGCTCCAAGTAATTTTCGTGGAGTTAGACACTTTACAGGCATGACTTTAAACAAAACTTAATTCAGTGAACCTACAGTGTACTACAGAGAAACCTCAAATAAATAAAGAAAACTGGCAAATAATCCTGATTTGTAAATTTATAAGTAGCAGCAGCGTAGATTGTCTGGTACGTTCGGATAAACAATAACCAATTAGACTGGGCAAGAATACACTTGAAATCTATTATCATTACAATTTTAGGTTAAATACACACTTATGTTAATGTTAAGAACACGTTCAAAACGTAAAACTGGCAAATCATATTTTTCTTACCAAATAAAAAGTAATGCGGGTTGTAAACAAAACATTTTCAAATTGTATCTTTTTATGTTATGCAATACAGACTTTGTAATTTCCATTCAAACATAAAAGTTAAGAGATTTTTTTTCTTATCTTCTTTTAAAATACAAGTGGTACAGGCACCACCTCATTATTTTTGGTGGAAAAAAGTTAATACAAATATCGCCAGACATACACATTTAAAATATGAATCCATCTTTTAGGTGCTGACAAAAATAGATAGAGATTTTCAAACCTTTTCAGCAAGAGAGATCAATCTAAAACCACTCAACTGCTTTATTTAATAACACATACACTTAATATTCTGTACCTGAATTTGAAGAGATTGGCAAAGTATCATGAGCTGTATCAAATACCCAAATCAATAAGTTCTAGATAACAACAGTAAACTCACTTGATGATTAGATATTAAGGTGTTCCAGTTCTGCGTAGTTTTATTACAAAAACATAATTAAATCTGCTAGCCCAGAAACATAACCCCTTCCAAGTCATCCTGTGAAGATGCTAATATAATTTTGCCAACAACTTGTATGAAATGTTTCAATTTGAAGATTGTATACTACTTTGGCCCATGTTTTTCAACGAACAGCCCACCATTTCCATTACAAGAAACACATAATGATCCATCCCCAATGTAAATAGAAGCTTGTAAATTATTCTCAAGTCTGACAGAGACAACTGTTATATGCCATCTCAATATATCTTTGCTGAAACCATGTGTTTCTCTAGTGCAACGAACAAGAGCTTCTGCGCCCTGTTTCATCAAACTTTTCCAATTGTTACAACAATTATCGTAACTACTGTGTTACCAGCCAATCAGAATGGAGCTGTATGGCTGTTGCCATAGTAGCTACAATAAATAGACACTTACACAAATTGGCAAAGTTTCATGACATGGGGCCCTGGTTTTAAATGCTAAATTCCTGAACACTAACTTCTCCTAACTTGGCAAACATTTCTTAATTTATAATTGGTGGTAATATATGGACACCAACACCTTGAAAGCAATGTTTGATCACAAAAATGATCTTCTTTTACTGTCCTCTTACAAGAAGATACAACATGGCTGGAAGAGCCGCCAACATGCCTTGATCAACAACTTGAGATGTTCTGTTCATCACTTTACTGGGTTCATGACAGATGCCGATACCTTGAATAATAACTGGTCCTTTATTTGGCCAACATTTTGAAACGTGTAGTCGGTCATACTTTGGCCCACATATTAGAATAAATGTTTGATCCACAAAGTGATCCTCTTCCAATGTTCTCCCAAGAAGCGGATATGGCAAAGCATAGTACGCAAGCCGAGTAAGAGATGGTTAGGCAAACAATGTCATTCTTCAGACACCAGGATGGACGCCATCATACTTTTGCTGAAATTTTGAGGTGTTCCAATGCGGTGTGCAGTCTCAAATAAGTCTGTCTAATGCCCTCTGGACATATGAAACACCAAATTCCAAACTAGGATTTCAATCAATGACTTTAGATAATTGATTCAACCAAGAAATGATTCTCAGTTTGTCCTCTCCCAAACAAACAAACGAACATCATATCATTGCCGACACCAACTTTGAGGTACTTCAACGCAATACTTGGCCATATGATGTCCTTTGGATAAGAAAACACTAAATCCCATCCAAGCTTGATTACAATCAAGTCTTTAATTTAATTATTGTTTCAACCTAGAAATATAAATAATTCTAGGTTTGTCCTTCTGAGATCAAAGATGGCCATATGGTAAGCCGCCATCATACCTTTGCCGACATTTTGAGGTGCTCCAACGCGGTGTGTAACCTTCTGATATGCTTCGGGTCCGCGACGCCGCACCGCCTCAAATCTTCCTCCTCCATGTCCATGAGGATATCAAGCGTGTCCCACCCGCCCCCGATGAATGCGTCGACGTACATCGGCAGGCCCAGGTACGTGAGCCAGTCGTAGACCGTCGATCCACGCCCTGCGTAGATCACATGCTGAGCCTGGTGGGCCAGGGCGTCGCTGCGGAACTGGAGGATAGACGGAGAGAGGGAAAAATTATGTGTAACAATTTTATCTTTGAATGCTGTTTTTAAAGCCTGCCAGCATTGGGTACCATGTATTAACACTACATGAATTAGAATACTAAAGAGGAATCCAGTTAAAGGGTATTAGTTTACAAAAAACATAAAAGTGGATCTCTTGTGCCTTTCTCGTTTTAATACTCATGTTGATAGAAGAAGCATGTAGAGGTTTTTCCATGTCAAATTTCTCCTTCATTATAAAAAAATTGGCTGTAAAAAAAAAAAAAAAATGAGTTAGCATTAGCATTAATTCTTTGGCTAAATGATATTTATACTTTACTCAGTTGATGTTGAAGATTTACCCACCCCAAATATCATTCTTAGCATATCTTTTCCCTTTAAATTATAATTTATAGATGAGTCAACACAATGCAAAGTAATTAATCATCATTGAAAGTACATCACCTGTTTCAGTTTCTAGAGATTAAGAAACCTAACAAGAGGGATCGAAACTGTAACAAGCCCTACCCCATAAATGGGTGGGGTCCAGTAGACCTGTGGCTTTTGCAGTATGTGACAAAGTATAGCCATGGGACAAAGAAGAGAAAGTACAAGTTGAGAGAAAAAAGTGATTTCATATCTTTTTCTATGCCCCTGTCACAAGATACCTGATACATCAAGGTAATCACAAAGGTTGTTGCTAAAAGTTGTTGCTAAAAGAAGCTGTCTTACCCAGCATCTCCCCTCAGCGATGAGAGACTTGACTCTAAGAGCTTCTAGACAGACGGCTACATCAGGCACTCGCATCTGGACCTCCTCTGCGTAGCGCTGGATCAGGGCAGGAGGAATCCCACAGAAACCCATCTAATAGAAAATGGCAATTGATGAAATAAAAGGACGTTTAATATGAATTTTTCCATATTTTAGAGTCTTCAAACTAAGAGCTTCTAGGCAGACGGCTACATCAGGCACTCGCATCTGGACCTCCTCTGCGTAGCGCTGGATCAGGGCTGGAGGAATCCCACAGAAACCCATCTAATCAAAGAAATACATATTAAGAATTCAATGTGAATTTAACCCTCTGATTACTTGATTTGACCAGTGTAACCAGGGCTCTCCAAATAGCTTCATAAAAAGTCCCTTTTCCCCCTAAATATGTCTCCCCTTGTAATATACATTGCTCATTAATCCTTGCATGGTCAGCTTACAATGAGTCAGTCAACAGATCAAATGTTCATTAATCTAGTTTAAATCAGGACGGGGGATTAGTAGGGGGGTGTCAACTTGCTCTGCTATTGTCTCGATATCAAGACTGAGTCAAACTATCGGAGCCAAAATGAGAAATACATGTATTACATTTGATAGTATCATGTTGGCTGTAGGCTGATGAGTTATCAACCAGAGTCAATTACAGTAGCTTCAGGGAGGTGGGAGGTGGGGGGGGGGGGGGGGGGGAGGGGGGCAAAGAAGCCCGGTTTCAGGAATTCATGCCCTATAACTGACCCTGTGGGAAAGAATCAAGACACATTAAGGGGCCCCTTGTTATGAGAATGCATATCCTCTGACCACCCCCACCCCTCGTCAGGAAAAATCTAGACATAGTATCAGGGGTCCCCTCATGCCCCCATCATGGGTACCTTGCCCACTTGTAGCCCCCACTTCCCCTCCTTCACACTACCCTCTGGATTGAACCTGAATATGCCACAGACAGGTTTGAAATGACAAGTCACTGCCCTTTTCACTGTCACTTTTATATGATGCTGTACTTTTGACAGCAAATACATTGTATATTGTGTAAAGACAAATGAGTGGGGATTCAAAGTGAAAATACTATTTACTGATAATTTTGTCTAACTGTGGACTCTGAGAGTGTCAACATATTAAAGAGTTAAAAATAGCTTTTTAAAAACGTTCTGAAGAAAAACAAAATGCAGTTTTATTTTCCCTGATAAATTCCCCCACAAAAGTACTAGGGGACAGCATATATGGTGAGGCAAAAAGTAATTTCAATGATCTAAAATCAAGAACAAAAAGGACAAAACAGACTACTTACAGGGTCAGAATAAGGCTCATGTCTCATGTCAATGCCGTCAGCCATCAGTTTGGACTCCAGAAGCTTCTCCAGCGAATGGCTGTGCATCCCCAGACCGGCATGTAGCCTCCTCAGCGGGAGAGTTGGAGAGGCGTGAACAGTAATCTCCCGCGACTCTCGCGTCACCGTGTCCTTCTGCAGGTTGTGTCGCTTGTGCGGCGACACGCTACGCGACTTGCGCCTCCGACTGTTGAGCAGGAGGGCAGGCGGGCACGTGTCCGTCTGTCCGACCGCCCGCACCAACTGGGGTGAAGGCAGGACACCGTTGACCCCGCTGGACCAACCGTTGGAGCAACCGTTGGAGCATGTGATGGAGCCGTCGATTGACGAGCTACGCTTCCACTGGACAAAGGATGTGTCGACGGGTTGCAGCTGGTTCTGGTCAGTTCTTTGCTGGAGGTTGACCATCAGCACAGGGCTGCTGGCACGCTGCTGGATCAGCCGCGAGTGCACTTGGTGGTGGTGATGGGTGGGAGAATGGAAGGCGGAATGGTGCGTCTTGTGAAGGCTTGGGTCCTCAACCCACGGGAACTCGTAGTAGTTCTCAAGGATCTGCGGTGGAGGCGCTGTATGTGTGGGATGCGGTGCCGAATGCATTGGATGCGTTGCCGAATGCGTTGCATGTGGCGCTGCGGATACCTTCACGGGCGTGGGATCACCAGCGGCAAACTGGGCATGCCTCGCGAGAAGGTCGACAGCCTTCACATCAGTCCTGACCGGTTTGAGCGGCTTGTCTTTTGGAACCTCACCGCCCCAGCCTGATGGGTCAATGAGCCCTGAATACTGGTCACACATGCGTAGGTAGTGGCCATCCACGCCGGGGATCAAGATCCCTGATATTGCGTTGTTAGAGTTGTTGCAGTTCGAGCCAGGCGCATGGACTCCGCTGACCTCCGTCGCAGAGGTCGCTTCCTCCTCCTCTGCGCAAAGACTTCCAAGTCCCGACTCCCGCAGCATCTCCAGGCTACTGATGTTGTTCTTGCCCAGTTTGCTACGGCCGGGCGACTGAGAATGGTCCCCACACAGTCCCGCATCTGTGCTTGCATAGAATCCCGAATCACGGGCAGCTATCCTGAGTTTATGTATACTGCTGGTCAGCTCTGCTTCGTCTACCCGAGGCGAGGGGGTAGGGGTGGGGACGGGCGACTCTCCTGATGAACTCACTGGAACTTCTAGACCTGTTGCAAACCAAGTTGGAAATTTGAATTTATTTACAATATAACTGAGAATATGACCACTGATATATGCAATTATGATGTTACAATCAAGAGGACAATTCTAAATATTATGACAAGTAACCTTTTTAGTGCTGTGTTGTGTGTAATAACGTTTTTTTTTTCTCAAAAAAGTGTCTCGGCAACTGGTTTATGGGAATTTACAATAAGAAACATATTAACAAATGTACAAAAAATGGGGGAAAATCTCAAAATCTTGCAGTTCTGAAAAAAGGAACACCAAGTATGAACCAACTAATGGCTGCAACAAATTAGGGATAAATGCAATCATATGAACTGACCTTTGATTGGTTCGAGTAGAAGTTTAGCCACCGTCAGCAGCTTGACCCTGTGTTCTAGGTTTGTGATCTCCAAATTATCCAGATCAGATTCAGTCAGATTCTTGAACTTCTCCAGCGATGCCAGGTCATTGGTGACAAAATCAGAGAGGTATTTCTGAAGAGGAACAAAGGACAAAGGTATAAAAGTAGTAAATAAAATTTTAGGAAGTGGAGAAAGAGTTAGACAAGAAATAGTCGCTTCTTGACCCTGTGGTCTAAGTTTGTGATCTCAAAATTATCAAGATCAGCTACACTTAGATTCTTGAAAGTGAAGTGAGATCATTCGTAACAAAGTTTAAGAGGAATTTCTGAAGAGGGAAACAAAACCAAGATTAGTCCAGAGCCCTGTTGCAAAAAGAGTAACAATTGATTGTAAAGTTGCAATTAATTGCAAGTCAGAAAATAAGCACTAAGCACATTTGAATCAATCAGATTTGCAAATTTAGTCACATGATCTTACTGATCAACACTGAAAATAAGAAACATCTGCCCTACGAGAAGAATTTTAGGGGTAATGCATAACCCCCTTGAAAACAAATCATAGGAATTTTTTACACTAACCTCGCACTCTATCCTTCGTAACAACTGCTCCACACTCTGTAGATGCAGGACATAGGATGCGCTGGCCTGGTGGGGGCCCAGGGGGAGGGTGCCGAGGGGGAAGGTGTGACCCCCTTCCAGTCCAGGCATCTCCTCTTGACTCAGCTCTTCCACGAAAGTGAACTTGAACTTGCCGCTGCGGTTCTGACAAACGCCCTCCCAGTAGCCGCCAGACGGCTTGCGCGTGATGTAGATGAGGTCCGATTTCTATCAGAATAAAATAGACAAAAGAAAACATAACATTACCAAAAATGTATGTATAACCATTACAAGAAGAAGAGGATTATATTAGATATAAAAAATGCCAGGTTTCACAAATAAAACGCATCATTCGCGAGTTAAAGATGAACATGCTTCTCCAGGTGGCCAATGGCTCGCGAGTGATGAAAATACGGTTCCTTTATTACACAACCTAGCATGAGAGACACATAAGAATAATAAACTGTGTTAACCCATTGCCTACTGGAATCCAGTGGGCCCTGTATTAAATCTGTGGGGTTTGCAAAATCTAGTAGGGAAGGGGTTAAATTTACCTTAAACGCTAATGCTCCATTGTCATAGGGACTGGGGATGTAGTCCATCTTGGCTCTGGCCACTGAGCAGAAGAGGGTGGGCTTGAGTTGGACGTCTGGACTCTGTGACTGCTGCCGTCTGGTAGATGGACCTGCGAAACATCAAGGAAATACATGATTTAGGCACATTCAGTGTTGCTAACTTTTTTTTAGTTTATTTGTAATTCTTTTTAATAAATGTAATGCCTCCCTAATAGGTTTTACAAAATAATGTCTGTTCTGAAGAATAGAGTTATGATCAAGGAAATTAATTTTGGTGTGAACCCTTCCTAAAAGCTAAACCATAGTCCACAGGAACCTTGTGGGCATTATATTAAACATTTTCTTCAAAACTGAGCTTGGTGTAAGCCCTTCCTAGTATAAATCAATAAAGCTAGCTTAAATTTAAATGTAGTTTCATTCCAAAAACTGTCATAAGGTGTAAACCCTAACTCAAAGGCAACATCATCATCTCTAATACTGAAGTAGGAGCCTGTTGAGCTGACTGCCCACCTACCAGCTGAAACAATTTGGTTTTCATTATATTTATTTTGTCAGGTGTGAATCCTCCCTCATAGACAACACACAGAGATGGGTTCACACTCACCATCGCTACTACTGAAATCACTCCTCTCACTAGTGGTTGAGGTCACTGTGTTCCTGATGTACTCCTACCAGCCAAAACAATTTGATTTTCGTTTTCTAGTCTCCATAGAGTTACTCTCAAAAGCCTAATTTTGTTTCACTCATTTTCATTTACATTTAGTTCTGGTCAGCTTCCCCATGTTTGGAATAATTCATTTTGGTAGGTGTGAATCCTCCCTAATAGACAACACACAGAAATGGGTTCACACTCACCATCACTACTGCTGAAGTCACTCCTTTCACTAGTGGTTGAGCTGACTGTGCTCCTCCCTAGACTGCTACTAGGACTGTCACTCCCTCTCTGAAAGACAAACACAATTTTGTAGAAGAAAAAATTGATTACAGGAAATCACACATTTTTACAAAATATTGTGGATTTTCGACACAATTTAACCTATTGAACATTACTGTAACAGTCAAACCTGCATACATTGACCAGCTACGGGAAACAAAGGAAGTGGCCACTGTAGACAGGTGACCTCTAAAGACAGGTTTCATAACTATTTTTCTTTTGTTCATATGGGCCCAGGTTCCTGATTGCAATGATCAAGAACACTGTTTGAATTTAAATACAAACATAAATATGAAATTCAATAGAAACCTTTATAAATCTTAGATCAATTTGGTATATGTTTCTTCTGAAACTTTATTTTCATGGAAAAAAATACAAGAATTGAAATGAAACTGAGAGACCAAATATCTAGTAGGCTCTATCAGGAATGGGAAACAAATTATGCTGTCACATATTTCCTCTCCCTTTTGGGGGCCCTATATATCCAGGGGCCTGTGTATGGTTCATCCTCAATAATCCCAGGCTTTCCTAGCTTAGTCCAGGGCTATGGTTGGTCCTAGGTTCCAAGGGTGAGAAAGTTCAGTACTTTCAACATCAAGTGAGATTACGGAACCAATAACCCGTAACAAATTCCATATCCGCACCATCAAAAAACAAACAAAATAGATAGATAGAATGTTTGCGTAAACCATGAAGTTGAACTTTTTTAGTATGCATTCCCACGTTTATTGATGATATTTTGTTGGTCCTCGGTTTCAAGGGGGAAATAGCATGATCGATGGTATGATTATGGAAGCTTTTAAGCATGAAGCTGAATTCTTTATCTGCACCATCAAAAAGCAAAAAAAAAACACAGTTCAATAAAACCATGAACAGTTTGGTATGTAACAAGCTTAGTCCGTAGATTTGGTTGGTGCTTTCAAGGGTTAGAATAAAAAGTTTCGATATCAAGTGAGATTATGGAAGCTTTTAAACATGTAACAAATTACATACTGTATCTGCACATCAAAAAGCCAACAAAACAGTTAACCTGTTCCCAACGAGTTGATGAAATCCCCATAGACTTTGTACACAACCCACTCGGTTCCCGTGGTCAAGGGATTTAATACAACCATGAACAGTTTCAGAGATTTAGTTGGTCATATGATTTAAGGATAATATTCAGAAAGGTCTCAATAGCATACTTTCAAGTGAGATTATGGAAGCTTTTAAACATGTCACAAATTTCATAAATTCCCCATCAAAAAGTCAACAAAAAAGTTTGCAGAAACCATGACCTTTTGTGTATGCACATATAACACAATAACATGTAACAATTATTCACATTATAAGCAAAGGAGAAACAAAGTAATTGAATGAATAGTGCTTGAAGCAAGAGTCTGTGGAGAAACATGGTCTGTTTAGACCATGTACACGATTTGATATCAAATTACGGTTCAAATAAAATATTACAAGATGTTAGTACCATGAAGCTCTGTTAAATGAATGCGTGAAATAAGCCATTCAAACCAATTCATAACATTCAATGTACTCCACACTATTAATGTTAAACTATTCCAAGAAAAATTATTAATTAAAGTAATGTTTATCCTCCTAAAATATGTATACTTTCTTCATACAAATCTATTATCTGGTTGTTTGTTCTTTCAGAACTTGAATGAAACTGTAATGTAGAATAGCCACTCTTCATAAAGGCAGTTTGGTAACATTATTGGAGGTCAAATTGAAAAAGTATTCAAGTTTTAGGTTGAAGTGTGAATATTTGTATGGTAATACTTGTAAATGTTTGGCTAACATGATCAAGATATGAAAATATGTAAGACTTTGTTTGAGGAACTTACATCTAATGCTTCCCCAAACTAGTTGCTCTTTTTATTTCCTCTTTTTATTTTTGCTTGTCAAATGTTAGAGACTATTTTGAAAGCATAAAGAATTACAATGATATACACTGTATGATGAACAAACATCCTAAATAAATGTTTTTGCACATTTGAAAATCAAAGTTTTAATACCTAGTACCTTTAACACTCCCCATCTTTCCTCGCAAAATCCCCACATCCCCAAAAGAAAGAACGTGAACCAGTAGCAAACTCACGAGACTCTTAGAATGTACAATGACCCAGACATGATATAGCAAAAGACAAAAATACATACTATTATCGATATGAAAGAATACAAAAAGATTGTCTTACTCATAACTAGACAGGAAAATGTGACTCAGGATTGAGCCCTTATGAAAGCATAACATCGCAAACCTGTTAATCACGCATCAACATGAGTAATGTGGTGGGACATGTACATGTACATGTAGGTATGTGTGTGTATATTAAAACATGTGACTTTTGCAATTGTTGTATTACAAAGTGACCTATTATTGTAACTTCCATGGCAACAGCGCAATGCTGCATGCTGACTGGCTGTTGACCTACTAGCTACGATACTGGGATATTGACAACAACTGGAAAAGTTTTATGAAACAGGGCTCAGTTCACTATCAAACATACTCAAATGTTATGCATATATATCCTATATCTGTATTTTCAAGGGTTGTTCCTGGCAACCAGAAAGCTTGCAAAAGATTTGCCTGGCATAGCAACAATTATAACCCATATCAGACATCTGAGCTGTGGTTTTACAAAATTATATTCCCCTCGTTTTAAGTGCCAGCAGGGAAAAGAGGGAATATTTCTTATATTCCCCTCTTTCACAAAAGCCTATGGGATTTACGTGTTAAGAAAAGAGGGGAATATAACATCCGGGTAATATCATCACTCCAGCGCATTACAAGTGCGCACATTCATGCGCGCGTTTACTAATGATGTATTAATGGATTTGCGTGCGTTTACTAAAATTCAATTGTATGTTCATTTTATAGATGATTTTTTTTTTTTTCCATTTTAACAATCACCTAAATGTACATACTTATTGCTACCAGTAGACAAAGTTTACATTTTATTAATTTCCGTTACTGCTCAAGATGTCTGATATGGGTAATAATAATGATATTGACTGGCTCTTTCGGGGGATACGACAGTAAATATTATATAACTAATGTATGCAGGGTGGATTCCAAATACTAAGTTGTATTTGTTTATGGAATACTAGTAACTTTAGATCCTACTTTGTTTTCCCTTTTTTTTAGAAGTCAACCTGTACCATAAAATGAAATACAAGAGTTTGGCTATAACTTAAAAACCAAGTTAAGTAATATAATATCCATATTAAAAATATTAATAATTAGTTTGTTAATCCATGCAGGCCTATCAGAAAGTGTTGATATAAATGCTCTTACTGGGTCATAAATATAACCAGTATCATTTAGTCATTCAACTTGATTAAGATCCATGCAGGCTCATTCCAAAATGCAGATGCAGCAGGCCAATCTAATTAGAGTCATCATCACCTACAGTCTTAAATTTCAACTCGCAAAAGAGAGAATCATGCCATTTTACAGCATCTTTCACATCTAAATGAGTTTTCTAGACCATTAAACAAAACAAAAAAGTAATTGTGTTATAAATCCATGCCATCTCAACCTATAGTTGCCGTGATTATGTCTCTCCATGATAAAAAGAGAGACTAGCCATTTTATTGCATCCTATATGATCTTCCTCGATCATTAACAAACAAAAAGGATAAATAAATTGTTAAATCTATCCATGCTAGCTCAATCCAGGTCGTAGATATGCAGATGCAGATGCTAACAGTCCATGCTGATCAAAGTCCAAGTCATCAACCGAATCGAGTCTCACCTCGTTCCCCGACAACGAGCCCTCGGGGGAGGTAAAGGGGGAGGGGCTCAGGGGGGCGTTGCCCCACGAGTTGGCCGCCCCTCCCCTGGAGGTGTACACCACGATGGGGGAGCGTGTGAACTTGCGCAGCAGGCGGGGGCTGCGGCTGCTGATCATCACCTTCAGCGACTTTTTTGGCATCTGCTGTCGTCGTGGAGACCGCGTCAGAAAGGGGAAGTTGCCGAAGAAAGACATGATGATGTTGTTGATGGTGTTTCAGCGATGCCAATGTTGCGCAAGCGTAGGATATGACATACAAGCGGGATGAAATATGGTAGACACAAAATATTGTAATTGTTTGGTCTTCAGAGAAAAGTAAATACAATACTCATCATTTTGTTAGTTAAAGAAAACTTTAAGGTCTGCATATCATGATGCAAACCATTAAACCCTTGGCATGCTTGATATATTGTATATCCACAGACATCATGTTCAGAGTATGTGCACATTACTGTTTCCCGCACTGTAAGAGTTAATGCTCTACGATCGTTAGTAGTTCATCAGATATTTCCAGTCAACAAGTGTCCCTAGGAATGTAAAGTCATTATCAGTAAGTGCTGTAAGAGTTGGGGACACATCACAAATTCAGCGACGTTTCTTGTACATCATGTTGCGACGAGCTATTAAAGAAATCCTTAACTTATCCGAATCAGCAACATTCCTCGTACATCCTTTTGCAGCGAGCTACTAAAGAAATCCTTAACATTATCCAAGGAGGATGAACAGGTCTTCAAGATAAACTGAAAACCTGTTCAACAATGAAGCAAGATGTTGCTTACAGTTTCTCGCACTGCAAAATCGATTCCTAATGCACCTTAAAGCGACCACACATCAACAAAGGATGTCATTGCATTATGTTGTCATGGCAGTATCTGAGGTGGCTGCGGTCACTGTGGTGTCAGATCGGATGTGGTGCATTTGGTTGTCCAAGAAAGTTCCCCGGAAGACTTCAAATACTGATCCAAAATATAGATATCCAACAACTTCTATAAAGCATCAAGAAAATATGAAAAAGTCACTCGTACTGAATTTAAGGCAAAATGTTTGCTAATTTTGCAATTAACTTGTTTATAAAGTGCACAAACCAACGGTTTTGCCAAAAGGTTTTTGAAAAGGTTTACTGAATGGACTCATAAGCGCATTGATCCATCAAATGTCCCTACGAATAATCCAGATTCAGTTATGCATATACAGCCATCTATTCCCAATGGACAGTGGTCAGTGGTCAGTTAAATGGCCTGATGAATCATTCAATATGTGTTATTTCAATCCTGTTACTCAAGTAGTTGTAGGATCCGTCCCACAAAATACTGTTCAAAAGTTTTGCACACACAAAAAAAGGTGACACAGTTGTTTCATAGACTTGTCAAAAGAATTATGAAAATAATGAATATTTACTTCTCATACAGTACATTTATTTCTGTGAAAAGACATCAAAGTTTATCTGTGTATGACTGTATATGAGTCCTTGATAGATAAAAAACAGCTGTCATTTTCAATGTCAATTTTAATCAGTGTGAAATGTTTGTATCAGATCAAAAGCATTGATCATGTTAACTCTGTGATAAAATAAATTAAAATATCATCAGGTTAAATTCCATGATCAGAAAATCAAAATAACATCAGGTTAAACTCTGTGATCAGAAAATCAAAATATCATCTCGCTGTTGCTAAAGTAAACAGAATCTGCACTTGATGTAAAATCCTGAGAAATCCACACAAAACCATACGGTGCCAAGAATTACTGGGTAATCAGATTCCTTCATGTTTCTAAATTTGTCTACTAAACGTTTATCCTTAAAGACCTTAGACAAGGAAGGAATTGCATGAAAAAATGACTGAGATGTTATTTTGTCTGCATCAATTTGTTAGATTTTCCAATTAACAAGGTATTCTGGGAAAGAATGCACAGGACAACTTTCGGCAAACTTCCACAGAGGTCAAGTGGTAATTCTCAATGCTAAATGCACGATTAGACACCGAAATATGAATTTTCCATCAAATATGCTTTCTTCTTTCCAAACATCACTGTCAAGATTTGAGTGCATCACTTCAGGTTTGCGTGAAGGAAATTATCAACACAAAGACAATGTTTTTTTTCCCACCGAATCAGCTTTAGTTCACAGGGTCGCAAAGTATCGCAAAGAGATGTGAATGGTGAATTTTTAAACAAATAAACATTCCTTGTTCATAGATGCAGCTTGATAGTTAGCGTTTTATAGTGGATTTCTACCAAATATGCATCAATTGCTTAAATCTGACACCATATAGATACCTCACAAATATGCACCACTTGTAAACTTGTTCATAGAGAATACTTAAATGGTACTATACTTCAAACCAATATAAATTCCTTTTTCCTAGGCATTACTTCAAAGGTACCATACAGGATTTCAAACATGTTGACATTCCAGGTTCGTAGTCATTGTTTAAAAGATACCATAGTAGATCCATACAAATATTCATCCCATGTTCATTGATATAATCACTACGATTCCGGCCTGCTACATCGATGCTCTCCTCTTCGCGGAATGTTGCCGTCTCGTGGAAAAAATACCCCGCAAATTAAAATGACAAAGAAAAGAGTCTGGCCCGTTTCATGAAACACATATCCAGCAAAGTAAATGACACAGGAAAAGTCTGACACACACGGTTTAATCCTCAGAATTGAACATCCCGAAGTAGGGCATGCAACAGCAAAGTATCATGTAACTGCCAGAGAATATAAACCACAAATTTGGCAAAATTTAAATCAGAAAAAGAGAAATTTAAGTCCTATCTGGAAAGTCGGAAGCATTACAAAATTTAAATGACATCATCGTATTTGTGCTGCCACGGATGATCAATAAGTCTGCGCTAAAAATCCCCAAGCATCTGTCCGAGTTATAGAGATAAACCGAAAATAGGCACCACAAATCTGATTGCCGCCAAATTGTTGATGCACCCAAGTCAGCACTCCCTTCAATAATCTGTATAATAAATCCTTAATTTCTGCATAGATCTTTCTTCTTCTTCTTCTTCTCTTTTTCTTGACCAATAGCCCTGGATTATAGTTCAAGATTTCATCAAAATTAAATCTAGATGATTTGATACAATATTCGGACAGCCATCTGTGGTTTATCTTTTACTGAAAGAGTCACAACTTTAAAGGGAGCGTGACATGTCAATATAACCATGTTCCAAATTGTCCGCAAATTACAGGAAGAGAAATTAGCTAACAATGTTGGCAGATTAAGAGAGGGGGGGGGGGGGGGCGGGCCAGGTCATGCTAGAAATACAATCAAAGGACTAATGCAAATGACAGGTTGCTGCTGTAGGGTTGTTCTCCAACAGGCCCCTCTCACACTGATAAAAGTTTACACATGTAGTTAGCAAATTAGGTCATTACCTGGCTCTAACAGACAAGGGTTATAATCCGACCTCTTTTCATTCTGAGAAATTTGAAATGCATTCAAAGTATTGCCCCTATCAGATTTCTGCTGCGTTTGTTCTTTAACTAGGCCCCTCACAGCCAAGCAGCAGTAGGGTAATATAAATACATGTACATGTGACCGGCTATAGCAAAACCCTGCACTTGTCGGTAATTCATCTTGTAAAGAAATGGGCATGTAAGTTCACATAATGTGTGTAAAAGACTTATGATTGTAAAATTGAAACAATCATATCTTCGCCAATTATTGACCAATTTGTTAGAACAAAGCATCCAATGAAAGCTTGCGATGAGGCCTTTCTAATGGTATGATAATCTACATTTTGATATTTACCGACAAGTACAAGGTTTTGCTATAGCCGGTCACATATAGCTAGCACAGTCAGTAACCGACTTAACGCTAGTGTGAGAGGGGTTTTGCTCACACACTCCGCCTCTCTTTCTGAGTACTTTATTGAGCATTTAAAACATATCTAAATTAATGCCACTAGTAGATTGCTAACCCTAGCTATAATTGCTCCTTTCACACAGGGGGTCCTCACACACCATAGTTTATCTAAATATAGCTAGTAAAGACGATAACAAACTTCACTTAGTGCGAGAGAGGCTTCACATTGTGTATTGCAACAATACAGGAACCCAATCCAGGAAATATTACAGATTTGATTGGCAGAGGCAATTCCTAACTGGACTGGCAGGTGCTTTAGTTCTATGAACACTTTTTTTAAGGGGGTGGGGTTAAAGACCATTACTGAACAGGTAAACCAATTTAAAACCTTTAAAGGCACTTAGTAGCATTGTCCAAATCCTCAAAATCCAATTGAAACTCTAGCAGTTCCCTCATAAATTGTTTTATTCTTATTACCAAAAAAAGCATGGGACAGGTTTCAGTTTATCAAATTTCCCTGTCGTTAAAAAGATATTTACGATTGAAGTGTTCAGATGTCAAATTATCCAATGGATCGTCAGAATCGTGTACAAAGTAAGTGCAATGAGTTAGTAAATGACATTTTTGCTCATTACTCGGCCATATAACGTCCATTTAACTTGAAATTTTCACACAATACCCTGAGGACATATCAGATAACACCAATATACATTGTATCAACCCCTCATCGCTTTTTGCAAATGTCAACAAAGTTACTAGATCCCTTTAAGGTAGTTAGGATTTGTAAAAAAAGAAACTCGATGTCATTTTGTGAATGCCTTGCTGTAGTTGCACATGGTGTCAAATTCACACTGGCTCAGTGTTAGTGAAAATAGCATCCCTGCGCATGACAATCTTTAAGATGGGATAGCATGGCCATGAACATTATTCAAATTGAAATTAGATGATGTCAAATGATTTAGGTTGTGATTAAGACTTCCTATGCACCTCTTAACTCATTGACGATGATTTGTTTTTGGCACAACATTTATAGACATCAAACAGCCCATGTATTTTCAGGACCAGTTTTAGGTACTGAAATACTGGGCCTAAAGTCTTATGAATATCAAATCAAAAAAATTGTATGGGTTTAATTAACACACCACCTAGATGCATTTACAAAGATTTACAAAGCAAGTTTCCATGAAAGTGTTTGATGTATTTCTATGTGAAGATAAATAATACGGCATTGAACTGCAATGTTCATTTTTAACTTGATTGAATTTCAACTTGTTTGTTATACAAAAGTTTACAGATGTACCCACCACCACAAAACATGAATATGCAAGTGTTTTTCAATGGAATGTTAATATGAAATGTGACATGATTTTGTATAAGCACCTGTAAAATTACTGCTAAATTATAAAATGTACCCACCACCATAATTAGAGGGGGTTTTTTCCCAAGAAAACACAATTAAGAAAGACACATATCAAATGATTTGCAGTAAACCCATAACATTTTTAATTATTATACCTTTCCACAAGAGTGCTAATAATTTGATTAACTTATAAACGTGAAGATTAATTTAAATGATGAAATGTTGCAAGCCGTCACAAATTTGGCAAATTATTTGTAGTTACCTGGACAGAATCTGAACAAAAGTTGTTCAGTACCATGTAGATGTGATCGTCCTTTGACAATAAATACAAATAAACATGCAAATAAACATTCAAACTTATTTATAATTTTGAAATAAATATGCCACTGTAACAGGATAAATAAGGAGCAACATATTGAACATACAATGAACAAATATTGAACATATATCCAAGTAGATTTTGTAAGCCTGTGAAAAAGAATGTATATCAATTTAGACAACCAAATCAAATAAAATCCAACTGAAACATTACTGATGTATTAAAATCGGCAAATACCAAAAGGTACATGAAATCAATCGTGGTACACATGACAGTATATTTTATAAACAAACATACAGAGAATTGAATTGTATGAATATGTTTTCTATAACTAAAGCAGCAAGATAAGTAGGCAAAGATTTAGCCAAGCCAGCATTTCAGAAGTACCCAACTTTTCAAATGCTTACATGCAGTAAAAGATAGGCTGTATAAGCCCATAACTATTCCTAAACATTACAAAATATAACAAAGTTTTACTTCTGTATTCAATTTAACAATAAACCGAACACAAAAATATAGAAAGAACCTGTCTAATCATGTTGTTCAAGATTCAACTACCAAAGACAGAATGATGTGGCATAATTTGTATAAATTGAGCAGAGCTTGATAAAGGGTATTCTACTAAACAAAACTAAATTAACCTAGCCTAGGTTTAACTTAGCCCGGATTGTGGGGTTATATGAAGTGAGATAAACTAATCGGTATCCTCACCTGTTGTAGGTATGGAGGCATCTGACCCTGTCCCTCCTCTGGCACTCTCGTTAACATGGTTTGGCCCTGAAAGAAGAGAAAACAAAATTAAACAGATTTGAATTTTTTAAAATGAAGTTATACCACATTCCTACTTCCTATCCATCTTCTTATGCTCTGACGTTGAAAGAAGAGAAAAAACAAACAAACATACATTTTAATTCCTTTACTTACACAGTGTTCCTTTCCTTCTCCTTCTCCTTGTTCAAATGTCATAGAAATCATGTGCATTTGAGGCAGTAGCATATTGTGGTCAGACTGACTGGGGGGGGGGGGGGGAGGGGGAGGAAGAGGGGGGAGGGGGGAGGGGGGGGGGGGCACACCCTACATGTATGTATTTCTCCATGTTTTACAAGATTTTGTCTCCATATGTCTTAATTGTTAATAGTATGGGGGGGGGGGGGGGGGGGGAGGGGGCATGTGCTCCCCAAGCCCTGCGAATCCTAAGTCATCTTTATGAATATATATATGTGTGTATCCTTTTTGATACAAAGTATACTCCTCCTCTTCTTCATTTAAACTACATTCATCCTTAGTGGGATTTTGAAAACCATTATTTGACCCTTTGAAAATAAATGGCTGAAGGATTTCCTTCATCATGCAATTAAGCTAGGGGTCTAATAAAAGATTTAGGTGAAGGGTTTAAACGGAGTGAAGTGCCAAATTGGCAATTACAAGAAATTTATCAAATTGGCATCACCTCAAGTGCTGCTGCTTAATCTATATTTAAGTAATATGAGAAACCTAGTACTGAAGACACACAGTGATGTTATAGAGCAGGACCATTCAATTAATTTAGGCAATTTGATATGACACCTACAGTGGAAACTATATTCATATATATTTAACCAACTATTAAGAAAATATCTATTTCCAGAGATTCACTAAAGGTCATTCTTGATCTAATTTGGAAATAAGGATGTTTTTCACAAAATAATTTAGGTGGTACCTGCTTAAGATTTCTAGGACGCTGATCTTTAAAACTGTTACAGGATCTAGGAACTTTGTCTAAATCAAATTAAAGTGGAAACTACCTCGATGGATACTTGGATAGATGGCCCCAAGGACAGATATACAAATATTCATGCAAAGAGAGTAAACGATGGGGAACAATAAAGTACAAAGCCATATTGATCAGTTCAAGATGATAGGAGTTTGGAGTAACATGCATTCTCCAGAGATCCTAGCTAGCCCCAGTATCTTGGGACCAGTGCTTGGGGGTGTAACATAAAGAGTTGTGATAACATCTCAAGTAAAAACACAGTAAATGTGCCGAATTGAACAAATCTGATGCAAATATTTTCTGACTTGCATTTAAACGCAACTCTTTATATGAAACACCTCCCAGAAAGAGCTAAGGGTGCATGCAGAGGTGCTAGAGAGATCTACAGGGGTTGGTTTACCTGTGAGTGCGGAGGTGCAGGTGGTAGTGGGTCTTGTGAATGGGTGTTCCAGTAACCAATCGGCCCCGCCCCACTTACCGACACCGAGCCAGAGGAGTGGAGATTGTTGGTATCCATGGCGATGGAGTTGGTGGTGGAGGTGCTGAGGGTGAATTCATCCTCCTCGAGGTGATTCTCATCCTCGTTGTTTTCGTCGCTCGACAAGACGGCGTCGTTCGCGACCACCATGCTGTTGACTTTTATGACAGGTTCGTGTGGACATGGGAGCGGTCTATCTTCCATGAGGCGCGAGTCTGAACTGAGTCTTTTCGGGATGCCGCCGACGCAATTTTCGTTATCGCAGACGGACAGGTTCCTAACGATCGTGCTAGATCCGTCGTTGCCGCGCGACGTCATCGACGTCGTGCGTGAGCTAGTTGATGTTGTTCGCGACAGGTCTGTGTGGCTGCTGCCGCTGCTGACCCCTGACCTATCGGGCGGACTCTCTAGTCGTTGCGAACCCCGGGAGGGGGACGGGGATGGGGATCGCATCAGTGATGCTGACGATGAGGATGAATTAACAAGCTTTGTATGATCTTCTCTATCAGAGTCTGTTGTGCTGGTGGCTTGCTGCATGAATTGTTCCTCCTCCCCTCGCCATCTCGGCGCCATCGGATGGATGCGGTTGTCGTAGAAAGGGGGCGGAGCCTCCTCGGTGGGTGTGTCGTAGTCACGGTGGTGAGGGAATGCAGGCACTGATGTTCCTGTTGGAAAGTCGAAAATTAACAATGAAATAGTCAATATTTATATTTATATGAATGGCTTCACAAATAAATAATAAACTCATTAATGATTAACCACACATATACTTCCCCTTGGTTTATTAACAATATATTCATAATTCATCATTTTGAATACCATGATTCTGGAACTCAAATAGTAAATTTAGGAATAAACTTGATCACATTGATTAATTTTGAATCTTTGACTAGATTTCATTTTGATGTGTAGTTTTTTATAAAAACAACAACTTAATACGATACAACATAGCCTTTTAATATTATGTCAATGTGCAATGCAACAGGATATACATTTTTCAATTGATTGTGCATGCATCTGCAGTGTAATCTACACTGACACTAAATTATGTTTTAACATACATGTTATATTCATCACTTCCACAGAAGCATTACATAATATGTACAGTGATATAATTCAAAATAATTTATAAATTTAGAATGTGATGAAACATTAGTGACAATTAGTGACAAAGAAACAAAAATATAACCATGTATGACAATATCACAAACATTTATTATAATTAGTAGTGCATAAGTTCCTCAACAAACATGGAACTTGGTAACTTAATGATTTTACAAAGTAGGTTGATGCAAAATGCTAACATTTCATTACATTACAATGAGGAACAAGTTAGACAAATTAAATTAATGGACCGACGAAATAAACAATTGTAAAGAGTTGCTCTTCTTTTGAAGTCCCCTTATGGAGAATTCAACAGCAGAGCAAAGAGAAGAGATGTGTTAGAAGAAGAAGAAGAAGAAGAAGAAGAAGAAGAAGAAGAAGAAGAAGAAGAAGAAGAAGAAGAAGAAGAAGAAGAAGAAGAAGAAGAAGAAGAAGAAGAAGAAGAAGAAGAAGAAGAAGAAGAAGAAGAAGAAGAAGAAGAAGAAGAAGAAGAAGAAGAAGAAGAAGAAGAAGAAGAAGAAGAAGAAGAAGAAGAAGAAGAAGAAGAAGAAGAAGAAGAAGAAGAAGAAGAAGAAGAAGAAGAAGAAGAAGAAGAAGAAGAAGAAGAAGAAGAAGAAGAAGAAGAAGGAGTATAGAGAAGGATTTGTGTGCACTATACATATATTGCAATATTGTACTTCATATTTCAGTGTTGAATATTGGAAGATCATACTTCTACTTAAATTAATTACTGCTGAGTAAACATCAATAAATTATCAACAAATCAAGTGCAATATCAGCATTTGACTAAATTGAAATATTAGAAATATTGATACACAGTTGTAACAACAGAAAAATATTGAAATATCCATATATTGATGGAACTTAGGGACAAATATGAATCAAGTGCTATATATTTTTACAACAGTGAAATATTTGTGATATTCTTGTGATAATAAATCTACAAAAATCAAAATATTGTTATATTGATTATCCCTCTGAGTGCCAATTTAAATTACAGAAATCCAATTGACTCAGTTCTTTTAATAGTCAAATCGTTCTTTCTTAAAATTCCAAAGAATATGTATATTGAATTAATCCCCCATTCATCTCTAATAGATAGAATCTCAAAAAGAAGTTAATTACCTACATACAATGCATCAACATTTGAGTTTATTTTTCAGTTCTGCACAAATCAAAATATTTAATTCTTTGAGTATTGTGACTAGAGTTGACCATGACACTCAGGGGGTTAAACTTATTGGTAAGTAAAACTAAAAAATGTCAATAAAAAACAATGAAACTCAAGAAGGACAAGATTTAGTATAACTCACGTGCAAGGTGGGTATATAATCACAAAGTGCACTTTCAGTCAGGCACCATGCTCCGTGCAACCAGAAGAGTGGATATACATATATATAAATCTAGGATTGTAAATAAACTACCTTTTATGTGTCTGTCGCGTTTCCTCTCACCTGTGTATGAACAAATGGGCTGCAAAGATAAAAAGAAATACGACACAAATTACGGATATTTTCTTTTACTAAATCCATGAGATAAAAAGAAATAGACACAAATTACGGGTATTTTCTTTTACTAAATCCACGATTTCATAAAATTATAGTTACAGGTACAACAATAACCAGAAATTGTTGAACTTTTATCACTGCTTTCATAAAAGTTATACTGACAAATTTCTGCCAAGATAAGTAAAAACAAAGGAAATTAATGGGCTAACTTGTTATGACTATATCATTTCAATTCCAAGTTTTGATATTATTATTTTGCTGACATATACATCTGCCACAATAAGTAAACAATATGAAGGTTACTGACATATTGTGACTTCATATTTTACTTCTAGTCATAAAATTAGAATGACATAGATCAGCAAAAATACAAAGAAAAATTATGGAAATATTTCGAAAAATTTTTGACAAAGATTATCAAGTGCACCAGTGTGAATTTCGAGCCATGCTGTAGGAAACCAGTCAGCCTAATATTTAATAAGATAATTGTATTATGATCTAACATTTGAATTGAAAGTGGATTCGTCCTTTATAATTACCTGGTCTCTTGAAGCGCCCCCATTGTGCGTGGGTGTGTATCCTGCTAGGGTCATACTCCCCTGCACTCGCCTCTTCTCTCGCTCCCTCTCATGCACCTTTCAGACCAAACACAAAAACAAACGGACACATAAATTAATATACATCATCAATAATCAATGTAATTCTATATGTATTAACCCTTGAAAAGCGTTTTCTCTGAATCAGATAGAAGGATAGGTATCAAATAATTATTTCCCCAACAATTTGGCAATTTGGACCAGATTTCAGTCTCCTCCTCTCGTTCCTTCTCATGCACCTTTTTTGAACAAACATAAAAATAAAAAAAGACATGGAAATTATACATCATCAATAATGCATGTTATTCTATGTATTAACCCTTGAAAAGCATTTTCTCTGAATTAGATGGAAGGATAGTAAGACAACTGTAGGTGTCAAAGAATCATTTCCCCTAAATTTGGCAAGTTGGACCAGAATTCCGGCTCCTCCCTTGGATCTGACTCTTCTCTCTCTCTCCTTCTCATGCACCTAATGAATGAAGAAAAGATTTGTTTTAAACATTATATACAGTCTACCCTGTGTATAATAACCAGCCAAGGGAAACAAGAAAAGTTACATCTATAAACAGTTTCCATAACAGTTTTTTCCTCTACAGGGAATCACTTTGGTGGCCAGTATATAGTCAGGTTGGCTGCAATATAACTAGATGGCCATTAAGACAGGAAAAATCAACAATAAGAAACACAAGACGAGCATTTTTGAAAAAAAAAGAAGAAAAACAAGAACATAAGGAGTGCCCCCCCCCCGGCAATAATGTATGTGCCCACAATCAGTCTGACCACACTACCCCACCGGCTTCTTATATTAGAAACATCATTCACGCCTAATCAATTTGCATTTAATCCATCAAGGATATTTATTTTCTGAAAAGCCGGTTATATATTTATACTATTTCTGATGATGTACATTATGCTGCTTATGTAATTATTTGTAGATTAATGAAAAAGTTATTGAAATTGACGTCATTATGCAGAGAGAGGCATCTTTGTAATCCTTCCATCTTTTTCTACACACATGATCTTGGCATGCCTTTATGCCAAGTGTTTGACATTTATTTTCTTTCCCAGATATTGCAAAAAGCTAACAAGTTTGAGATTAGTTCAACATCTAAAACAAGATGCTAGCGTAATAAGAAAATTGCAGAAAAAACACACATCTTGCCAATAGCCACTTCAGGAAAGCGAAAAAAAGTCATAAAACGTAATCAGATTTGCTTTTTTTAAACATCCTATCCCCATAGGAACACCTACCTGATTTAGAATGGGAAGATGGTGACATATTTTTGGATTTGATACAAGAGTGGAATGAACTAGTCCGAGATTAGAAGTATATATATACATTTCGAAGATGCTTTAAAAGCAATTTGATGAATCATCATAACATCCATTCAACGAACTCATTATTAAGTATCTGATGTTTTGATGGCAGCTTAAGTTGCCCCCAGACAAAGAAATCCTTTAAATGTATGTATTTTAGTTACCTAGTAGCACAGATTGGTATAATTAAGAAGGTAGAAATTATCACATGATAGTTATTAAGAGATCCCACAGCCAGGATGACAGCAAATGTTGTGGCCTATTGAGAATATTGTGTGTATCGCAAACAAATATTATCTAATTTGCAATTTGATGTCAATCGATTTGAATGTATTTGGATAATTATCATAAATATTATCAAAAATATCAATATATTTTTACATCAATGCAAATTAATTAAGGGGTGGGTGAGGTACATTATTTATAGGAAATATCAAATAGAAGTGTTGCTTTTTATATCTTACAAGCTCTGCTTTTTTGGTTCTCCCATATTTCACATTATGTTGCAGGACTTTTCATTGATTTAGTATGTAAATTTGTTATTTTTTTAAATTTTAGTTCTGTGTATTTTATATAACATTTTGGGGCCAAGCGTACATTATATTGCTTTGTAAGTTTGTTTGATAGTTTCACTGTGAAACAATGGTGATTGTGAAATATGGAAAATACATTCAAATTTAATCAAATCTTTTAAATTGATACAAATGTTTAACAGTGTAAAAACTTTTTCCCAGGTTTATGACACTTTCACAATCTGTTGATCCTGACTATTCTTTCTACATTTGATACAACGTGTCTTGACTTTCATCTCTGTAATCAGCCTCACCTTGGCTCTTCATCAACACTGATAACATAAATCTTGGGCCTGTCTCTGTACGATAAGCCAAAACATATTAGAGCAGACTGCAAGAGATAGCATATAACGGGTGGGCATCTGCACTGGACATGTTTGGATGGGGGGGGGGGGGGGGGGGAACATGATGATAAGTTTTGTTGGATTGTATCAATATTTGTTATTGTTAAGTAGCCAAGGGAGTTAACAACAATATTAAGGGGAAGGAGATAGAGACATTAAATTGCTAAATAAAAACAAGGAATACAAGAAAATAAAGCATAAATCTTGGGCCTGTCTCTGTATGATATGCCATAACATGATAAACAGACTGGGGAAAGAGATTGCATATAACGGGTGGGCATCTGCACTGGTGCACTGGACATGTTTGGATGGGGGGGGGGGGGGGTGAGAAGTTGTTAAAGGGGAATTCCACCCCAGAAATGTGATGTGTGCTATAAAATGAAGTGAATATGAAGAATCATGATCGAAAATCTGAGCCAAAACGCTAGAGCAATAAAAAAGTTATGACAGGATGAACTTTGCTCCGATTTTTAGTATCGTTAGCAATTGCTATCGATCGTGACGTCACTTGCGAGCTGCAGCCATTTTGACTTCTACATGGAAATTTTACAAAATTAAAATTTTCTTAATAACAAAACACATTTATGAGCTTACAAATTCCAAAGAGGTTGGCCCATCGATATTCTTCTATGAATTCGTGAAAACAAGCAGAGAAAATTAATTTTTAGCAACGAAAATGAGAAATAAGTGTATTTTCATGTACTAAAGCCATGGCAAGTTGCTCGTCAATGATGTTGCATACGGCGGCAATTTTGAAACGATCGCTCATTACTACATGATGTTCAAATAGGTATAACTCCCGTGTTTCTTGTCTGATTTTGATCAAATTTTCACCAATTATGCCTCTTATTCTGCTTATTCAAATACCGAATGGTTTTATCAGGCCCGGAATACCCCTTTAAGAAGGAGGACACACAAATAATAGAATAAGTCGAAGCAAAGGCATTATTCTGAGGTCATTATGTGCCAATCCGCTAGTGATGAACATGCAATCGCAAAGTCCCCATTACGGTCACTTCTAACATGACCGTCTGGCAATGACGCTGTATATGTAATGTAATCTAATTATTCAAGTGACACATGTTCCCAGAACCAACCTTGACTAATCAGGATATGGTTTAAAGTCAAGAATGGAGAAGAAGAAGGAGAAGGAGAAGGAGAAGGAGAAGGAGAAGGAGAAGGAGAAGGAGAAGGAGAAGGAGAAGGAGGAGAAGGAGAAGGAGAAGGAGAAGGAGAAGGAGAAGGAGAAGGAGAAGTAGAAGGAGAAGGAGAAGGAGAAGGAGAAGGAGATGGAGAAGGAGAAGGAGAAGGAGAAGGAGAAGGAGAAGGAGAAGGAGAAGGAGAAGAAGAAGAAGAAGAAGAAGAAGAAGAAGAAGAAGAAGAAGAAGAAGAAGAAAAATAAGAAGACGCTGAACATGAAGAAGAACAAAGAAGAAGAACATGACATGTGTTCCTAGAAACAAGTGTCATCGCCAGCGGGAAAGGGGTTAGCATAGAGGGCTAACATTTCACCCCCAGGAAATGTGGGGTTTCCCCATTCCCTCCCTGGTGGGACGGATTGCGGTCATGGCAAGTACAAGTGGTGTGGAGTACCTACAATCCAATCACAGCACAAATTTCATGGACTCATGGTTGCTATTGAGTTCTAATCTAATTGATGCCAAAGTGTTTAAAGGAATTTAATTTGTTACATTGTCAGAGGACAAACGGCAACATCTTTACAGTAGTCATATGTATAGAAGTAAATAAAGCCCATTAACCCTAATAGGGCCGGGGGGGGGGGGGGGGGGGGGGGGTAAGATGACGCGCCGCTGCTCCGTGACATTTTTCTTTCGGGTCTTGCGCACATTTTAAAACAAAAATTTCGAAAATCGGACATACCGTTACAAAGTCACGTGACCTTTTGTCTATGCATGTCAGCCCGAAAATCGCTCAATTTCGTGATTTGTGTACAAAACATATGGAAATATCAATTTTCGTAAAATGAGGTTTATCATTGGTTATTCAGTGTTGTTTACATTTATATGTTGTTTTGGGGGTTCAAAATACTTAAATTATAGTTAGAAATAAAATAAACAACAAAAACAATACAATACATAAGTTTAAAAAAACAAAGAAATACATAAGAAATTATCAAAACAATAGAAAACATAAGGAAGAACCTGGCTCTTCCTAATTTTGTTGTCGTATTATTATTCCACATGCTCTAAAGAATATATGTAGTGAAAACCAGAGTTTAATTATGAATAATATATGATTTATGGGTAAAAATATGAATTTCATGACTTATTTGCATAAATTACCATAAATATGCAAATTAATGAATTTTTCAAATTTTAAAAAAATTACCATTGTATTCTATACACTTCACTTATCATGCGTGCAAATTTTCACGGCGATCGGCCGCTCTGCGGCCGAGATCTTAGGGGAGGGCCATAATGCCCCCCCCCCCCCCCGGCCTGCTGAAGACCTCAATTAGCCCGGCCCTTTTAGGGTTAATCTGAATTTCTTTTAAAACAGTTTGTATGTAAATGATCTGCAACAAATACCATCGGCTTATACTTCTGTTCTAAAGAAGTACAGTAATCATGTAAGAGGAACGTAGCAAGGCATATTAGGGAAACACTTCAGTTGCAAGTGAGTAAGCTAGGTCGATTCAGACAAATTTACTAGATCCCTCTAGAGACTATTTATTATAAGAACGGGAGGAAGCTAGGAGAAGAAGAAAAAAATGTTGTTCAATTGTTACAAATAAAATGAGTGATCTGTCTGCATTCTTTCCTGATTCACTCATCTTATTAACCCCTTGCTTATGGGAACCTAGTAGGTTGTCTATGGTGATTTCAGAATTTCAGAGGAGACAGGTTAACCTGTTCAGGACTGGTCTCCAAATTATTTGGTCTGTGGTCCATAAAGATGCATGTTAAACCTTAATAAATTACAGGAACTAGCTGAGTTCTGTATTAACTCTACATGGGGAAAGCAAAATCCAGTAGGTAACCGATTAAAACGGGGGCTAAGTGGTTGCGGTGATTGCAAGTAAAGGAACCTTCATCTATCACCGTGTCCCCCTCACGCCTTCATCTTTCATTCGTGACTGACGCATGATTAGTGGGCTAATTGACGACAAGGAAGCCTCATTTGCACGGGGTCACGCGCCGAGTTCCTGTACGACAGACAGCACGTACCGAGTGTTTTAGATGGGTAACCCAAGATGATTAACCTAGCTACCATGGACTGTTTGATTTTGGTATAACATGCATTTTTCATAGACCACAACCAGATTTTTTTTTTCGGGGGACCAGCCCTAAATGGACCAATGAACTCCTTGCCTACAGAAGCCGGGTAGGCCTCTGTACAAAGTCTATGGTCTATAGAGATTTTAGAACCTTGAAGGGACAAGTTCAACCATAAATTTCACTTTATAGCAATTAACAAAACATAATGTCCTTAAATAACCAATGAAGTAGCTTATTTCTTCTGGGGGGAAATGAGGGGCTATTATTTCATTTCTAGATGATTATTTTTTGTTTAAAAATCTATGCCCATTGGATATATTGCAAGAAAAATGTAACACGTACTTTGCAAATATACATGATATTTAAATCTTAAATATGCAAATGAAGTGTACAAATATTACTCATGTACCATAAAGAAGAAGAGGCTGAGATTCAGGAATGAAGAGGGGCAGGAGAGAGGGGTGAAAGAAATTAAGATCGAGGTGCAAGAAACACGTTACGGGTCCGGCAGTCGTTTCCCGAGATAATGTCAAGATGCGTTGACTTGAATTTGCCTCGCGTCTGACGTCTTGGGGTTAGGTTTTAAAGTGACACCCTCTGATTAAAGGCTTCTCATTGAATTACCGACAAGCTGCTGACGCAAAGTTAATCAATGTGACTCGATGGTCAGTTCACTGGAAATTCACTTTCCATAGTCTTAACTTTACATGTATAAATGTAGACCTACAGCTTGCAGCCAAAGGATGTTTATATAAACAGACATAAATTATTATTATCAATATGATATTAAGGTTGTCATAGGTTTCCCTGACATAGACCATGGTCACATATGAATAGACCAATTTGCTAACATTTTTCAATGGTTTAAATGCATATCCGACTAACAACATGCATGTAGCAACGTAAATGATTGCCTGAGGTTTGCCAAACATATTGAATGATATTCATAGGTGAACCCAATGAAGACAATATGATTTTGGTATAAAAAGCATTCTCCATAGATTCCAGCCCAAGTTTTGTTTAGGACTAGTCTTGAATGGGTCTACCCATTTATAACAAACATGCATTTTCCATAGATCCAAACCTCAGTATTTTTAGGACCAGTCCTGAATTATGGGTCAACCCATTCAAGACAAACATGCATTCTCCATAGACCCCAGGGCCAAGTATATTTTAGGCCCATGCAGTTTAACAAATGAACCCGTTCAGGACTGATAGATTTTGCTATAACATGTGTTCTCCTAAGACACTAGCTGGAGAATTTTAGGGACCAGGCCTGAAGGGATTAAAGGGACTTAGTAACATTGTCCAAATCCTCAAAATCCAATTGAAATTCTAGCGGTTCCCTCATAGGTTTTTGTATTCTTATTAACAGAAAAAGCATAGGACAGGTTTTGGTTTTTCAAATTTCTCTTTCGTTAAAAAGATATTTACGATTGAAGTGTTCAGATGTCAAATTATCCAAAGGATCGTCAGAATCATGTACAAAGTGAGTGCAATGAGTTAGTGAATGTCGCTTTGCATTTTTGCTCATTACTCGGCCATATAAAGTCCATTTAACTTGAAATTCTCACACAACACCCAGTGGACATATAAGATAACACCAATATACATTGTATCAACCACTCATTACTTTTTGCAAAGTTACTAGATCCCTTTAAAGATGAACATACAGTACTTTCTCCATATTTTCAGTGAGGGCCAGCCTGAATGGGTTAAGGATAATATTTAAAGGGTGGGTTTAGGATACTGACAGTGTGATTTTAAGCAGGTTTTGAAGATACCATCAGCGCATGCAGACAGCGTATCTCTGCGGGAGATAGGGCC
The DNA here is from genome assembly GCA_037951105.1 of Echinarachnius parma. Lineage (NCBI taxonomy): Eukaryota > Metazoa > Echinodermata > Echinoidea > Clypeasteroida > Echinarachniidae > Echinarachnius > Echinarachnius parma. The sequence continues at coordinate 50,495 of JBAMJV010002666.1, forward strand.
GTTACGCCAAGCCCTGCGAAATGGATTATGAGCGTGACAGGTTCTGGATTTTGACTGCGTGACTCAGGTTTAATAATCATTATGCCTGGGATCGTAAGACGAGAGTAATGCTTGCACTTTTCTGACATACTGATATAGAGGATTGTAAACTAAAGAAAAAATTCAAGTGCATGCATGGTGCAGCGTAATCAATATCTACGTATATGTCTAAAAAGTAAAAGACGTTGCTCGCATCCATGTACCGAGCATGGTGGCTTAGCGATTAGAGTATCCGCCTCATGCACGGGAGGTCTCGGGTTCAAACCCAGACCGGGTCATACCAAAGACTTTAAAAATGGTACCTTCTGCCTTCGGTAAATTGCCACTTGGTCTACAACCATTTGGTCTATTCCCATTTGGTCTACTAGAAAATTATGAATCTGGTGGCTTAATTATGATTATGATTATGGATTATGATTAGGGTTAGGGTTGTGGATTAGGGTTAGGGTTAGGGTAAGGGTTAGGGTTAGGGTTAGGGTTTTGGAGGCATCAGGTAGTAGACCAAATGGGAAGTAGACCAACTGAGATTAGACCAAGTGAACATAAACCCTGCCTTCTAGCCAGGCGCTCAGCATTTATAGAATGGAGAAGGGAAAGTTAACCACACCAGTTACCACAGGACTGGCCCCCTTCTGTAGCTTTCGCTACATTTAGTAGACGTGTGGCCTAGGGATAATGATCGGAGATAGGCGCCGCCTTATGTGCCAAAAGTGGCACGGGAAGGACTTTAACTTTAACTGCATTCGTGTAGTCGCATATAGTTGTATGAAAAGTGAAATAAACAACGTGTGAAAACATAATTTTCCACATTTTCGTCAATAAGTGTAAGTATAAGTATTATGTTTTACTTTTAGGTGCCTGAATCAATGTGGATATTGATCATTTTTTGTGTGCGCTCTTATTTAACACTTTGATAACCACGATATTATATACCTGTTAACGGGGTAAAATATACATTGCAAAAGCCAACCAAATGAAGCTGACTAGAAGTATCTAAGGATCTAGTAACTTTGTTGACATGTGCAAAAACTAGCGAACAGTTGATCAAATGTGTATTTCTGTGATCTGATATGTCCACCTAGTTATGTGTGAAAATTTCAGGGCAAATGATTGTCATATATGACCAAGTAATGAGCGAAAATGCAAAGTGATATTTGCTTACTCATTGCACTGAATTTGTACAGAGGTATAACTTTCTAGTGGATAATAATAAATCCGAACACTTATTGGTATTTACTTTCTATCAAAAAATAAAATTGTTCCATGATACTATTGGTAATACAAATACAACAAGGTATGAGAGAACCACTAGAGTTCTAAGTGAGTTTTGTGGATTTTGACAACGTTACTCGATCCCTTTAAAACCAAGACATGGTTGACTGATCATACCTTGTTCCAAATCTCCTCCTGTCCTATGTGGCCGGCTTTGAACTCCGTCATCAGGTTGGCCAGTTCCTCACATGTCAGGTTGCAATTCACTGCTAGCCACTCATCTTCAGATATAAACAAAAGTACAAAAGAATGTTAAAATTGCAGTCATTGATTCATTTTGCATATTTTTCAATGTTGTAAGAACTATTGTAGTTACTTGTCATTAATTTGAACTCCAGTTCTTTGCACAACATGTTGCAATTCACTGCTAACCACTCATCTGCAGAAAGAGAGAGGAAATAAATGTTAAAATGAATCAATTTATTCATTTTGCTTATTATTTCATGTAGTATAAAGAACTATTGTACAGTAGTTACTTGTCATTTATTGGAACTCCGTCATCAACGTGGCCAGTTCCTCACAGGCCGAGTAGCAATTTACAGCTAACCCAATGCTCGAAATTAGCATAGGCCCGATGGCCCGGGGCCACCAAATATTGCTGTCGGGCCAGTAAAAAACTCATATATCAAAGTTTGGTGGCCCGATCGGGCAAGCCAAAAAAAATAGATACCCTGTAGTCATGTTTAGTCCTGTCTAGGGCATGACAAGAGCTTGCTTTTAAATGTAGCATTCAGCAACTTATACCCTTTTCTCACATACAAAATATTGGACTAATTGGTTAGTTAAAAAGTTGCAAGTTAATTGAGCAAGTAACACTGCTGCTAATGAATATTCATACATTCTTGAGCAGCAGTACTCATTTTCTAACCAGTTATAAAAAAGAGTTTCATATTAAAAATCGTTGTTAGTAATTTCAGTTATTTTGCGTATTTTGCATATATGAGCATCATGAATATTCATATATGCTGAGACTATATATCTCAATTTTAAAATATGTCTTTTGTCTAAGGTGTTCAGACAACACTGCACAGAATTTTGAGGTCAAATTGAATTTTCTCTTTTTCTACCATTTTTGTTTTGTCACCTAGACCCTGACTATGTATGACTGGTGAAATTGTCACTCATGTGTATTCAATCGCTGTGATTTTTTGATGAAGACAATGAATAAAAAGACATGACACACACACATTCATCCTAATTCATGTTTATTTAATTCATCTTACAATGAAACAAAGGGGAATGAAAAATAAGAAGTATTGCCTAGTACCCTGAAACTATTCATATGGTTATTGTATTCATTTTACTTTTGTTTTTCCTTATTTTTTTCGGGCCAGTAGTTTTTGGTTTCGGGCCACCAAATTTGGAAAAATACAAATTTTACTGGCCCGACCGGGCCACCAGCAAAAAAAGTTAATTTCGAGCATTGGGCCTAACCACTCATCTGAAGAAGAAAAAAAAACAGGACCAGAAAATTACAAAAATGCACTTGGTTTGAACATAATATCAGCAAAAATGTGTATCAAAGTGAATCCAATATTATGTTCCATGAACTGAAGAAAAAAATATGGTTAACAGGTTTAAATTGTAATTCATGCTGAAAAAACAAACATATAAACTGTTTATTAACAGAGAGGTTCATATACATAGATAAATATTTGGGTTTGCTTAATAGCCCGGTCACATATCAACGGATTGCGCAAACGTATGTCAAACGGAGAGCTAACTTTTTCATCCGTTCTATTCGTTTCTTGTCCGTTCCGTACGTTGTTCTATGTTTTATACATGAAGCAATGGAGACGACTTTCATCACCGGACAATTTAATTTCGCAAATTGTCTATTCGTTGGGCATACGTTTCCGCTATCCGTTTATATCTGACCGGGCCATTAAGGGGAAACTGAAATATTGGTGTAACCCATGCAGGACTGGTGCCAAAAATACATGAGCTAAGGTCTATGGAGAATACATGTTATAGCAAAACCAATCAGTCCTGAAAGGGTTAAAAGTAAATGCAAACATATAATTCATGTCATGAAGTCAGTGTATCTATTACTATTTGAATCTATGCGATAACATGCGTTATGTATATATGTTTTTATCTTGGCCCTGCTGGACCCCTTTGAAGAACAGCTTGCAGTTGACAAGGGCAATCCATCTCATGAGTGGAGAATAAATAAATAAATAAATACAAATAAGAATTATCCAAAGTCCCCTACCCTAAAACTTTCTGGACTAGTTCTAAATGGGTTAACAGACACATATTATACTTTGGTGAAGAATATTTGATGCAACAGTTAATGAATGTTGCTAAGAGTTGACATGAAGTTCACCCAAAAATACATTTACATCTTTGAATAGCACCTATTAAACTGCCATTTGATGGGGTAATTGACAACAAATGACAGACTGTTAAAGGGATCTAGTAACTTTGTTGACATGTGCAAAAAGTGATGAATGGTTGATGCAATGTATATTATTGTTATCTCATATGTCCACAGGGTATTGTGTGAAAACTTCAAGTCAAATGGACATTGCATGGCCAAGTCATGAGCGAAAATGCAAAGTGATATTCAATAACTCACTGCACTCACTTTGTACACAGAAGAAAAACTCGCCCGGAGTTTTTCTTATCTGAATACTTCGATCGTACATATCTTTGTAACGAAAGGGAAATTTGAAAAACCAAAACCTGTCCCATGATTTTATTGTTAATACGAATACAACAAGGTATGAGGGAACCGCTAGAATGAAAAATTTATTTTGAGGATTTGGACAATGTTACTAAGTCCCTTTAAAAGCAAGCGTGACATTTCTGAAACTCCCTGGACATGACTTCCTGTTTATGAACCATCAACAATCATCAAAAAAATCACACATGATACTTTTTAGTGTTTCGGAGGTGAGATCAAAAAGTTAGAAAAGCAATATTATTTTTATAAAACACTAATTTAGCTGAACTTTCACGCTAATGAAGTTAGAAAAACAATATTATCCTTATAAAACACTAATTTAGCTGAACTTTCACGCTAATGAAGTTAGAAAAACAATATTATCCTTGTAAAACACTAATTTAGCTGAACTTTCACGCTAATGCAACTTTGATTGTCTGTTCGCGTGTGTATATGTAATTTATCTGCATGCTTGTACGAGTGTGAAATTAGTCTATAACTTCCTTCATAATGATTATAATGAAATAACTGGGTTGTAAAAACGCTACAAATAAAACGAGAACAAAGGAAATTTGAACTTTGGGCCTAGGAACATTCTATTGTAATGACAGGATGTTGATATATGGGTGTTACTTAAAAACAAACAAATAACATTGTGTGCCTGACTTTGAGGTGCCCTTTGCCCAAATATGGCATGATTTCTTCTTCCGTTTTTTTTGTTGGTACAGTCCACCAGCTGCTAGAATTTCATGTGCCTTTGAGCCAGAAATTACATATTTTGACCAAATTGCAGTGCCTTTCCCCTGAAAACTGCCATTTTAAAAACTATTGCATTCTCTACCGAGTACTTGATCGGCCAAAGTATTTTCGGAACCCTTATATAGCTCTAATTACACAATACGTCAGCCAGCCAGTCAGTCAGTCATTGGAACCCTGTGTCTTTATTCAGGTTTCCTCGCTCATAATGGCAGGAAGGTTGCCAATTTAGCAACCTCGTATTAAACGAAAACCGCTGATGGACATAAAAAGGGAAAGTAGGGAAAGAGACAATGCAGGGAGATTTGCATAACAATACTTTGCTATTCCTTATTTTGTAATAATTTGGTCTTTAACAAACATTATGTAGTATTATGCAATAGTTTTTTTTGTTAATGCAAATTTTAATTTGGGATACTCAGTGTGTATTCTGTTGCTTGTTGGCTGAAATCTTGAAGAATAACATTCAGGAAAATGTAAGACTTCAGCCCCCCCCCCCCCCCACCCCCCTCCCCCTCAGCTCAATTTTTCATTCCGGAGACTCCAAAAATCCTAAATATCGTCCGTTCTATCGACCCCCCCCCCCCCCCCCCCCCCCCCGCCCCCAAATCCTAAAAATCGGCAGTTCCGCCGTTCTGCAGACCCTCCAAATCCTAAATATCGCTGTTCTGCCCTTTCCGCTTGGTCCACCCCCGCCTTCAATAACATGTTCTCCATTGACCAAAACCATAGTATAATCAATATCATTAACCCATCAATCTGCACAGTTTCAATGTATATTTTGTTTCATGTATATTATGAAATTATATTGATAATGATTATATTTTAATTATGTATCTTGTGTCACTGTACTATGTCTTATTTTCTTGTATCAAATAGAAATTACTATAAATAGACAGGACCATTTCCTCCTTTGTTTGGAATACCGAGTAACCTTATTTTGGAATGGCACTCGATCAACTTGATAATTTATCATCATATTTTCTGATTGTCAAGACACCGTTTCGATATGCTTGGTCATCAATGTAGGCTCCTGTCTTGTTTGGATTGGTTTTGTTCACATTCAGTCATTAACGTCATTATTATGGTTTAACAAAAAACTATTTTGAGATACTGTAGACTCCACTCTGGTTTCGATAGCAGTAATTAGCATCAATGTATGTGATGAGGAAATCATCAATCAAGATGTGAACAAATAATAAACATATTAAACCAACCAATGAATCAATTTCTAAGTAGCTCAACTGAATGGATAGGAGTATCATGTAGGATTTATTATGATTATTCGTGGTGGTGTTCACCTATAAATACACATTCCGGCTAAACTACACACCGGAAGTTAGAAACTCCAGGGGGTGTTTCACAAAGATCCCAAGTCGATCTTAACACTAAGTTGGACTTAAAAATTATGGAAAACCATTTGTAGCTTCCGAATTAATAATAATAATAATAATGGTGTTTATATAGCACATCATACATGGTCTCGATGCGCTTTACAAAGCGTATTCTACTAGAGCCCAAATGCAAATTTCCACAAAATGTCACATTAATAACTTGAAGTTTCTTTGATAAAAGAAAATGTTAAGGATTTTTATCAAAATTGTAGGCCTGTTTAAAGAATTTGTTTTAACAATTTTACAAAGAAACTAATGGCTTTCCATACTTTAGTGTTAAGATCGACTTGGGATCTTTGTGAAACACCAAGGAAAAGTGCCTCATCTAAGCTTTTTGCCTGTATAATTGTACTTGCCCAAACGGGCAACCACATTTGGGGCCATCGTAATCAGGTTTTGGGCCACCAAAATTTGGGAAATTAAAGGGAAAGTTGAGTTTTGGTAGAGAGGGCGCTAGACTACTTAATTGGTTTGTGAGGTAATGAAAAACTGAGTGTAAAATTTGAAAGAGCATAATATTTAAACAATAAAATCATATTTGTTTGATCAAAATCGGTTCAGAAACGGCTGAAATATCCATAAATATAACAATTTGTAATAAACCCGGAGCCCCGGGTTTATTAGAGAATTTTGAACCAGCCGTTAAAAATTTTTAAAAATGCTTCCTCTTTTCAAAAAGTTACAAAATAGGTATTTAAATAGTTGTTGGTTATTTCTCTATCTAATCACTATTTCAACAAAGCATCACATGCACAATATTTTATTCAAAATGGTTGAAACCGATGAGTGTTTAGAGAGCGCCCTCTTACGTTTTAACGGCTCTTTTTGAATGATAACATGATCTTTACTACGTCATTTGTAATTTTGTGTTCCTTTCTAGTTATAACTATTAGTTTGTAATGTAATGATGCAGGTTTTGGTTACTAAAATTCAGTTTCACTAAAACTGTACTCTCCTTACCAGAACTCAACTATCCCTTTAACTGAATTGTCTCACTGGGCCACAAGAAAAATAAAGAAAAACAATTCTAGCAATATTTAGGCCACATCAAACATTTACATTCCCATCTGTAGAACCTGAAATTGAATTTGTTTGATATCAATATAGCTGTATAATTATGTTCAAATTAAAACATGTATATTTCAGGTTTTGAACATGAACTCAAATTCGAATGGTTATTTTCTATCTTATGTTTAGCCATTGAGAATTCCCTGTTTTGAATTGCGCTATAAAAAAGACATTTGTCAATGTTATTATTATTATAAGTCTAACACAAATCATGAATATACTTAAAGGGACTTAGTAACATTGTCCAAATCCTCAAAATAAAATTGTAATTCTAGCGGTTCCTTTATACCTTGTTGTATTCGTATTAACAATAAAATCATGGGACAGCTTTCGGTTTTTCAAATTTCCCTTTCATTACAAAGATATGTATGATTAAATGAATCTTAGTGATTTCATTATCCATTAGAGATACTAACCAACCCCCTTCAACATTTGTATATCCATTTGGATGCACAGAAAACAACTCGCTAAAAACCACCCTAAAAAGAAACTGCCTTGGACCGAGACTACACCACCTATATATACCTGGCGCTGGGCCATAATTGTCCTCTTTCAAACGCGCACGACTACCGACGCGGGGAGGACGGGAGGGAATTTATGAAGGGGGTTGGTTAGTATCTCTAATGGATAATGAAATCACTAAGATTCATTTAATCCATATCGAGATCCCTAACCAACCCCCTTCAACATTTGTATAATCCCTGACCCACACAAATAGCATACGGGAAGTATACTTACTGACTGGAGGAGGGGTCGGACAACGCAGACTACATCTACATAGGGCCAGCCGCCAGAACCGCCTCAGCAAGGACCGGGCCTCCGGCCACCACGTCTCGCCGATAACATGAGACGAACGCATTTGGCGACGCCCAGCAAGGAGCCCGTAGAACCTCGCCCAACAGGGGCTCCGTTAACGAGAGCCCACGAGTCGGCCATCGCCCGGAACTCGTGGGCATGGACAAGTGACTAAAAACAAGCGTATCATGTCCTGCTGCGAGAATCGCCAGCACCATTAACGAAGGGGAGCCCAGACGCGGCCATTGCCCGGGTCTTGTGACCCCGGGCCGGCGGCTGGGCAAAAAACTGGGTTCCCAGTAATAAACAGCCCCCTTGGACGGAAGGGCCGACCACCACCCATCTCTTACCAGCCCTGACCTAATGCTAACAAGGTGCGCCAGGTACTCCGCCTCGGGTCAGGGCCAACGCCAGCAGGAAGACCGGCAGGACCGGCTCCAGCCAAGGGAGGCCCTCAACATAGGCTCAACCTGGAGCACGGACCAAGGCCTGAGAACACCGGTCGAGACCCAGGACGGTACCAGAGACCTGGGAGATGGGCGTCGTAACACAAAGCGCCTGCATGATTCGGGAACTAGGCTCTCGATGCAGTATAATTCAAATAAAATTATTAAGTTTGCAATTGGCAAGCATTTACCAAATACTTGCATTTCCTTTACCATAGGCAAAACAACAAATGAGCCATGTTCTGGCCCTCAAATTGCAAACTCCACCACTACAATACTAGTCAAATATTGTCACTATAAACCCATTCTCATATAAATAGAGCGCCATGACGAATACCGCAGATACACTGCTAATGTTAGTGCCATCAGTAATAGGCAACCTACATACATATTAGGTCACCTCAATCATGTGTATCACTATTTCATGTGAGCTACCCCACATAAGCCAGATAAATGACTCTCAAGGAATCTATTGTCCATTAAGACTTAATTGCCCCCCCGCAAATCATCCTGAAGACCGTGGGGAGAAGGAGCCATTGAGACGGGAGGAGACGGCCTCGCGTCCCCCCCCGCCAGCTTATATCTGCAACGACCATGGGACTGTCGGGAACCCAACCCCGACCGACCGTCCCTGGAGGGGCGGAAGAAAAACCCCCCAAATATCCTGCATCTGGAGCATTTGTAGGGACCGGAAGGAGAAACGACAACCGGCACTAGGACCACCAAGCTGATGAGGAGGCCGGGAACCTGCCAAGACTCCGCCGGAGCCAACAGCCTCATGCGTAGGCGACGGAAGGCATCTGAACCACCCGAAGGAATCACTCGTGACTTCAGCTCGATGATGAGGGACCTAGCGACCTGACCCAACTGAGTATCTCTGCAAGGAGCAGACGAAGTACGACCTCTGAAAAGAGAATATCCGGACTCCTCGAGATCGTGGGAGCCTGGCACCACCGACACCTGCCGAAAGGGGTCCCTGGAGAAGGACTTCAGGCCAAATGAGAAGGCCTCGGCACTGAACTGACCGCAACCCAACCTGGGAACCGAGAGACTGCCAACAGCCTAGGCGAACGGGGGCGTGGGGATGAATGAAAGACTCCATGCTGAAACAAGGGACATCTAGAACGGCAAAAAACCGAGATACAATATCAGCCGGGGAGCCTCGTACGCAAGGGAACCAACGACACCGGATCAGGTTTAGTTACACAGCAACGGGGCTGAGGAAGAAGAAAACCCCGACTGTGTCCACGGAAAATTCAGTCCTCCCCCGGAAAGCGAGGTATAGAACGTTGGGATACCAAGATTGGCTAACCACCCTATCAAAGCCAAACTGTCTTAAATGCAATGGCCAACCCGCCATCCGTGCACACGAGCATTCGACTGAGAGAGGGGAATCGAACTGATGAGTAACCGCCTTAACGAGGCTGACCCTATGATACAACTCCTTGTCCACAACATAAACAACGCCGATCGCGTGGCTTAAAACCAACAATGGCCCACTGGCCATCGCAACGGATCCCGGCGCATAACCCAGACCCACAGGTAACGTTATGCCCTGAGATCGGGCTCAAACCGGGCCGGATCCACACAGGCCTAGGGGAGATAGTAGTAGACAACAAACAAGCCATAAGACAAGAGTCGTGGCGACCCTGCCAGGACGCAACCTAAAGCCCTGGCGATCTCGTCCGAACACGAATCTGGACCCGCCTGGTCCGCAAACAGATGCCTCATCCTGCAGCCTCGCGACCCTCACTCGACGAGGGAAGCGAAACCTCCACAAAAAATATAACTGTCCGGCGCCCCACCTAGACGTCCGAAGGTAAGAACCAAAGGGAAGTCGGTGGGGGGGGGGGGGCACCGGCTCCCCCCCCACCCCACGGGACAGGAGCAAGGACAGCGATAAGGGGACCCGCCAGGGGTCGCGCGGGCACCCCGATAGGTCTACCGCGGGCAGGGATCCCGGGGGAGCCAAAGGAACCAACGGAACCAAAGGAACCTACCCCGCGCAGGTGACTAAACACCCCGTGGCAAGTGACGCGCATCAACCCGTGCGTCAAAGGACATGCGGTCAAGACGACTATATCGAGAGAATTTTAATACAGCTCACAGCATGACCTACGTCTAGACGGGGCTCAAACCATACTCCCGCTCCTCAAGAATCAAATAGCATTCACTGAGAGCGACAGGAACTTATCCATATGCGTAACCAAAATTTAAATACAAGCCATAACATGGCTCCTTTCTTAATTAATTTACCGTGGCAATTATCAAAAATTACGCTAGCGTCTAATAGCCCGGGGCGACACCCTGGCTAGCGCACGGATCGATCCCAACTACCTAAAGTAACGGGATCTCCTGGAAGCCACATCATAAAATCTATTCCCTCATACATTGTCGCACTGTCATGAGCAACGAGTATGGGACAAACTTCAAATTTAACTCTAAATATATACACACCAAAGAACCATATCACATAATGGTGACCCCAACGTGATGCGAACACGCAGTCTTCTGACCTGGAGTCAGAGGTGTTACCGCTGCGCCACGGCACCCCGAAATGTACATCACATCCCCCTGTACCACAGCACCAGGGGGAGCGCCGACAGAACGGACGAAACAGCCGCAAGACTAAGAGTACTTACCCACGGCCTGGTGGGAACTGGCCTACCGAGACCAGGTATCCGGGAATAAGCAGTAGCCCGTCCATCCTGGGTAGATATAACCAGCGTGTCAGGTCGTAAGCTGGACGACGCCCAGTAGGCTCCTGGATGCACTGCTGACCCACGTGCGTCAAAGGCCTCGGAACGAGCTGGCTACTCCTGCTTGTGAGAGGACTTATTGGTAAAGGTGAGAAGTGGCCCGGGGAATAAGATCTTTTACCGTGGCGAACCCCAGCTAGCTTTAATATAGCTTAATTATCTAAAGCTGGGGTTAGTCGGCCTTACCGTACCGCCTGCGACTTACAACCGGGGATAGCACCTAGGCTGGCGCAACGGTCCCGGGCCCTGCAGTGATAGGGGGACCGTCTTCAGGATCACCCTACAAACCTTAAGCCAAGGGATCACCTGGGTGCCACAACATAGCCTCGCCCAACCGTGAGGCGCGAAAGGCAAAACGGGAGTGAAAATCCATTCCCCCTGGTCCCAACTCAACTCGAACCGGGGGAAGAAACCCGGCCTCAATCGCCCTGACTCGCGATCCTCGCTACCCGAGGCCAACGAGAGGGCAGCACAAGACCTAGCTTAGATACCACACACAACAAACTCACCTGGGTGTTACATACATTGTCTTGCCCACCTGTGTGGCAGAACGGAGTTCCAAAAAACCCATACCCCCCCGGTCCCAACACACAGCGAACCGGGGGAAGGGAATCCGGCAACAAATCTCTGAGCCTAGCCCCCCCGCGGGGCTGCGGCGCGGAACGAGACACCCCCCCCATCTCGGGGGGGGGGGGGGGGGGGGGGCGGAGCGCTGCTGCAAAGGCCCCCTCCGAGGGGGCCGCGCTATAAATAACACGAAAAAACGGCCGAAGCGCTGATTAGATTTCCACCACCGTGGTACTCAACTCGGTCACATTCCTATCGGTTTCTAACAATTCTATCAACTACTGACAACAATCCCAATTGTGTTAACTGACCCCGAGGCCCAGTGCTACCACCGAGAGAGGGGCTAGTAATAAGGAAGTGACAACAATAATACAAATCTAGACGATGCAGGTTTGAGACCTGAAATATCATACCGCTTGTCAGCCTGATAAGCGGTTTACTCTAAGCGAAGGAATCACGTCATGGGACTTACCCCTGGTCCAGAGGGGACTGGCCTCCCTCGGTCAGGAATCCCGGGAGAAGAAGTCACTCGTCCATGCTGGGTGCGACGTTTCGAGTGCACCGGGCGCGGTGTCCCGCGCCCGTCAAAAGCTATGGAAAGAGCGGACTTACCCGGCTTGCGAGAGGACTTACGTGTGCGGTGAGAAATGGCCCGAGTCTTGAACTGCTCACCGTGGCCAAAGCCGGACATCATAGGCGAATTACAAACCGGGGACAGCACCCCGGCTGACGCCACGATCCCCGGGCCCTACGATGATAGGGGGACCGTCTTCAGGGGACCCTACTAACCTCTAGCCATAGGATACCCCTGGGTGCCACAGCTACTGCTTCGCCCACCCGTGAGGCGCGAATTAGTAGAACGGGATTCTAAATTTGGTTCCCCCGGAACCGACTCATTGAACGACCCGGGGGAAGGGAACCCGGCCTCAAACTCCCCGTCTCGTGGCCCTCGCCGGACGAGACCGACAAGACGTCCTCCCAACCATCATCCGATGTCATACCTAGATGCACAAAGGAACAAGGTAAAGAAAAAAACAAAGGGAAAAAGGAGGTTAACATCCCCCCCATAAACACTCAATTATTATTAATTTTTTTTTTTTTTTTTAACAAAATAAAAATATTTTTTTTTTTTTCAATTTTTTTTTTTTTTTTTAGTTTTTTTAGTTTTTTTGTCCCTTCGCGGGCACCCCCGCACTTTTTTTTTTTTTTTTTGAAGTGTGGGGGTGGGGGGGGGGGGGAAATGGGAAGGGGGCGGAGGGCCAACAACCCCGACGCCACCTCCCCCCAACACATGTTTCAAACCATGGTGACCCCGACGAGGCACCACCCCCCCTCAACAAAACAAAGGCCAAAAGGACAAGCCACGACCACGAGGTCGAGCCAGCACACACCACAACAAAGCCATAAAAACAAAATGGCGGGAATGCAAGAATACAAACATGACATCAAAAATAAAAAGTAAAAACTTTCAACATCATTCATGAATCGAGCACAACGCCTCCGAAATGATTGACGGCCATAGAAAGAAAGGAAGCAACATTATACACGAGCCAAGACGCAAGGCCCCCCGAACGAGGGGGCCGAGCAAGCCCAAAAAATTCAATCTTATACATGACCCGAGGTATAGAGCCCCGAGAAAAAATTTAAATGGGAGTGAAAACTCGGACCGAATCTCGCCCGTAACTCCGGGGGAGCACTCCCACAGCGAGCCGTCCGAAAAATTCACGCATGCGTCATTTTCTTAACCACCAACGGAGCGCCAGAAAAACCTAACAAAAAGCTCCGAAAATGGTCTCAATATCGCTTCTGACAAGGTCCAAGGACTTACAAATCAAAATAGGGTTATTTCGCTACACTGATAGATAGAAAAGGAACGGTCTTACTTTAGTTGTAGACTGCTACGAAAATTCTTAGAATCAAATGCAAGAGCGCGATTTCTAGCGTGACTGTCTCTAAGGCGTCGCAAATTGAAAGAGGACAATTATGGCCCAGCGCCAGGTATATATAGGTGGTGTAGTCTCGGTCCAAGGCAGTTTCTTTTTAGGGTGGTTTTTAGCGAGTTGTTTTCTGTGCATCCAAATGGATATACAAATGTTGAAGGGGGTTGGTTAGGGATCTCGATATGGATTGAAGTATTTAGATAAGAAAATCTCCGGGCGAGATTTTCATCCCTGTACAAAGTGAATGCAGTGAGTTGGTGAATATCACCCAATATCACTTTGCATTTTCGCTCATTACTTGGCCATACATTGTCCATTTGACCTGAAATTTTCACACAATACCCTGAGGACATATGAGATAACAACAGTATACATTGCATCAACCATTCATCAGTTTTTGCACATCTCAACAAAGTTACTAGATCCCTTTAAAGAGACACACAAGTAGGCCTAATGATAAGGGGGGATAAGGGGATTACGTTTGGGGATTCATAATTTGTGATGACAGCTAAACATTATTGAAGACATCCTTTGTTTTTAAAGCTCAGGTTCATCTCCCTTTATGATCCTGGGAAGGGGATTAAGAAAATAAACCAGAAAATTATTGACAGATGACAAAGTAGGGATTAACCCATTCCATAATGTTCCATTCTAATAGCCCGGTCACATATCAACGGATTGCGTAAACGGACGTCAAACGGAGAGCTAAATTTTCCATCCGTTCGTCTCCGTTCGTATGCGTTTCTTGTCCGTTCCTTGTCCGGTGATGTACGTTGTTCTATGTTTTGTACATAAAGCAATGGAGACGACTTTCATCACCGGATAATTTCATTTCGCAAATGTTCTATTCGTTGGGCATTCGTTTCCGCTATCCGTTGATATCTGACCGGGCCATAAAGAATGTCAACAAGTTATAAACCTTACACACAAGAAAGTATTGGCCAATTGACAATATTGCATTTGTAAATATACAGTACATGTCTATATGCAATTTAGTTTGATGCAGCCAAATTAACCCTATCCCTTCAAGACTCTGAAATCCCTATTGACTTTGTACATGTACATAGCCCACCAGGTTCCCTGTAAGCAATGGGTTAAATGAGGGTGTTACAATTAATGTTAACCCAATCAGGCCTATAGTTGTCAAACATTCTTGACTATTGCAGTCTAGATGGAAAATGTGTATTATACATTCAAACCTGTCTTAGTGGCCACCTGTCTATAGCAGCCAACCTGCCTATAGTGGCTACCAAATGTGATCCCCTGTAATGAAACAAACTGTTTTATGGACCCTGTCTAGATAGTGAACACCTGTCTGCAGTGGCCACTTTTCTTGTTTCCCCTTTGGTGGTCATTATACACAGGTTTGATTGTACCAATATAAAAACCTCTTTAACCTGTTCACTACAAGATTCTGAAATCTCCATAGACTTTGTACACAACCCATCCTGTTCCCGTAGTCAAGGGGTTAATGGGTTAAGGTGTAGAGACATCATTCTACATGGCATCTATGACCCAATAACGGGAGAAAATTAAGAGATTAAGGAGGCCCCGAGGAGAGAGGTCACAATTTTGAGGATATCATCTATAATGGTTTATTTTAAAAGATGAATAATTACAGGAAGGTAGTGGGATGGGGAGCGTGCATATTTGAGACGCATGGTGATAGAAATGGTGGAAATGAGATAGGCTGACTGGGGGTGGAAAAAGAGACTGACTTTTTAACTTAACCCGTTCACTTTGAGTTTGTGAAATCCCCATTGACTTTGTACACAACCCACCTGGTTCCCGTAGTCAAGGGGTTAATTGAGTTCTGCGTATCGTCTTGTAGGTCTGGGGATGTTGACTAGAGAGGTGCAATTAACCGCAAAGTTGCGATTATAGGCAAGTCCGAAAATATGTGGCATTTGAACCAGTAAGATTTGCCCATTTAGGCACATTTTGAGACTTGCGTTTATCTCAACTTTGGGATTGATCACAACTCTTTATGCAACACCCCCAGATGCTCATTTATTTGATGCTACATTTCAGATATTATATTAATATTAATATTAATATATTAATGTTATATTAATATATATAATATTAATTATTATATAAATAACTGCCTACTCTTTCTCAAGTGATGAAGTTTCTAGAGTACATGTATATGACTAGGTATGAGGTGCTTCCTAGTTGTGAGAATGTAGCAGAATTTTTGTATGGAAAGGGGAAGTGGCCATTGTTGGGAGGGGGGGGGGGGGCATTCTCAAATATCCCGCTGGATGTACAGTACATGCAGTATGTCTGTTTTTATGAGGCTAATTTCCGGTAATTTCCTACTTAGGTGACAATGATATCATGTTATTCATTACCCAAGACTGAATTCTTACAAACTGAAGTACAGATATATGATGTCATTGACGTATCAGCTCCCTGGATATATAAAACATTGTCAAATTAAAAATAGCTTTAAAAAAAGGAAAACATGAGGGGCCCACATATGCACTATGGTGTAATCTCCACGTGCTATCAAATTCCCTGATTACATCCTCACAGTATAGGTCATATGTTACATATTACATCTGCACTGCGCACCGGTTTGCATCATGTCAGAAGACCTTTTGAAGTCCCAGGTAACCCCTTGCTAGTCTGAGACAGGTTACCCCAGCTAGTCTGGGGTAACACTCTTGATATTCTGAATTTAGAAACATGACATATTTTGTGTGGTTCATCACCAGTGTGTTCCTACCTTTGAGACAAAAACCTTTGAAAATATGCAATCAATTACCCAAACTGTAACTGTACAAAATTTTGTTCACATTTTTAAAAACCTGTCAATAAAAAACCCTGCTAAAATAGGAAATTTGCTATGATAGGAAATCAAGAGAGGCCTATGTCTACAAAAGGAATACATAATGAGATATTTAAAGTACAGACTATTTTGCATTATATGGCTGTTAGTGTGCAACAAAGGCTCCTTATAGTTGCCAACTAGGGTTAACTGAGAAGGTAGCAAAGGCAAACCAAGATAACCCTGGGTGAATCAAAAATACTTGTAGCTTACTTGGCCCTACCATCCGAAATGGACTGTATTGGCATGAAATTAGGCTAGCAGGTTTTCATGACTATGAGCCCCTGGAAGTTCAAATATCAGCAACACTCTGCATTATTTGGCAGCACCCTTAATAGCAGCCCCAGACAACACAGGTTGAAAACAAGGTACATTTTCCTTGACACAAACAGGTGGATTACAAACAAATGGATCTCCATGCCAAACTGACCAGCTAACAATAGTTTTGATGAATGGTCAAGTCTGTATGTATTATGCATTGTGCCACAGTTAATTACATCTGCTGACAGAAACAGAACAACTCAAATGAAATTGAAAAGTGGATACGAATACAGTCACAGGCTTGACCACCTATAAAGGGAAAGAAGTGTCCAGAGTAGACAGGTAACCTCTATACACAGGTTTCATAAGAGTTGAAGGGTTGGTAGGTTGACTGACCCCTTAAATGGTCTTCTAGATTCCTTGGGATGGTTAAGGTTTTTAAGAGGCTTAGGGTTTAAAGGGCATCAAGCGTGGGGATGCTACATAGTGGGCCTCCATTTTGAACAAGGCTAGTTTGCGTGCACCGCATGACACTGAGCTGACGTGCATTACGCACCGTGCGCAACGCGTACGCAAGATGGCGCCGCGCATCTGATTTGACGAATCTGAACTACCTTTAATAGAAGTTTGAGGTTACGTAGTAAAGATGAAAAGATGTCAGCATGAAAGCTCAACTTCATTTTATTGTTGTGAGGGGTTGGCTGGGTAGTACCCCGAAATGGTCAGCTCTTTTATTCCCCAAGGACAGTTACGGTAAGTGCGTTCAGGTTTAGGGTCTATATTGCATTACCCGAGGTTTAGGTCTCTTTGACTCTCCAAGAAGGGATAAGATTAGAGGATTAGGGTCTAGTAGACATTTAAGTTTAGTTAAGAAGAAAGCTCATTAAACTCACCTGAATGTTCCCCTGTGCCATCTCCTCTCGGTGACAGCGAGGGGTTGGTGGGTTGCCCCCTGAAGTGGTCTCCTATATTCCTGAGGATGCCTTTAAGACTCAGACTCCGCTTTTTCTTTGCCGTGTCTCCCCTCCCACCTCCAGAAGCTGTTGGGATTAATGTAAAAAATTGAAAGGAACAGACATTTTAAAATTAATGTTTGATACCAATGATGAACTACACTCTAATGTACATGCAGTATGTATCTGATTGTGTTAATTGCAAATATTTTAATTGCAGAAGAGTATGTGTGTAGTCTGCTCTGTATTTGTGTTTATTAACGTCTATTAGCGATGATACTAAATGGCAGACATGAATAATTATATATAATATTAACAAAAACTGTAACAATTTTTTTTCTCAAGTGTTTTGAACATTTATTGGTCCAAAAGTCTAAATGGAACTTTAAGCTCAAATGTTATAACAATTGACCAATACGTTGCAATGACTCAGTACTATTTATAAACAGAAAGTGAGAGTCATTATATAATATTACTTACTTAAAAACACTAATCGCACTATACTGAATGAAATGAGATATGCAGTTTGAGAGTCATTATATAATATTACTTACTTAAAGACACTAATCGCACTATATGAATGAAACGAGATATGCAGTTTGAAGACCAATGAAAACAAACAAACTTGAGAAAAAAACTATGAATACAATTGTTAAATACTACATACATATGTATCATAGCTATGGCAATGTTTATTATTACAAGATTTGAAATACTCCTTAAAGGGGTAGTTTAGTTTTGGTAAGGTAAGGCAAAACCTGCACAGTAACATTATAAACTAATAGTTATTACTCCACCATGCTCGAAAGGTATACAAAATTACAAACGACTAAGTAAAAAGCCTGTTATCATTCAAAAAGAGCCATTAAAACACAAGAGGGCGCTTTTTAAAAAGGCATTGGTTTCAACCATTTTTCATACAAAATTATGCATGTGATGTTTTATTGATATAATGATTAAATAGCGAGATCATCAACAACTATTTAAAAAACGCTTTTGAAATTTTTTGAAAAAGTGCAAGCATTTTTAAATTTTTTTCTAAAAATCATCTAATTATTTGGGCCCCAAATAATTATAAGATCAGATATATTTATTGATATTTCAGCCGTTTCTGGGTCAATTTTGACCAAATAAAGTTTATTCTGCAATTAAAATTGCATGTTCTCTCAAATTCGACACTCAATTTTTCATTACCTCACAAAAAAATTGTGATGTGCAGCGCCCTCTCTACCAAAACTAAACTACCCCTTTAACTTATTGAAGATCATTTGATTCCAATTTTTTAAATACATGTACTCCTTAAGTCTCATTGAAGATCATTTGATTCCAATAAGATACAAATTACCCATAGACCCCGAGTATTTTCAAAATCAGTCCTGAATGGGTTAATTAACGTCTGGGATTTGTACGACTTAGTTTAGATTCTGGTTTCTATGTACTAAAACATTATTACCTGTCAAATAAAATGGAAAGAGTTATGACGTTCTAATATGCAGATAGACTAAATACCATTTTAATTTCTATCAATCTCTATTTTTATAACCATTTGCTAGTACTACAAGAAGAGAGTATTAACTAACCTTGTGAGTAATATGTTACTTATTTATACTTGTATTGATCGTTTGTACTGCAATATTTCATTTTAAAAATATGTTTATTAAACAGGAAGTAAACTAGGTCAAAGGGTTACCTGTTACTAGTTCAGCCTGTACCTGTTCCCACCTTCTCTCAACTTATCCTTCAATCATATCTTTATTAAGATGAGGGAATCATAAACTAATTACTAGCATTGTTTGTTCGTTTGTTTAAAATTTGTTTGTTTGATTTTTTATTTGTTTGTTTGTGGACTTCTATCTTGCTTTACATACACATGATAGTTTAATAATTCAACAGCAAATTGGGGTTTTCAAAATGGTACTACTTTGGTAGCAATAGCCAAGTTACAAGTTCAACTTCATTGATATACATATTTGTGATAAATACATTTTTTTTAATAATGTGCATACTGATGCAAAGTATATAAACAAAACCAAAACTAACCAAATAATGTGCCTCTACATAAGTGCAGATTGTACACTTCAAACAATGGATAATTCTTAAATGGATAATGCTTATCATCTCTTGGCTGTCTGCCACAAGTTTCTTTAACAAAGTATTAGTAAATTCCCAAAGCCAGTACAAAATTGAAAATGAGCCATGTCTACAATACATTCCTGGCCCCAGGACGTTCATTCCTTTGTTTGATACACATTACATTAAACCTGCACCTTTCACATCATGAGCAACACCTTTTCATATATTTTTCTCCTTTTTTTCCCTTCATTTTTCAGCAAAGTATTTGTAAAATCCCCACTGCATGAAAAAACATACATGTACAAATGAGACATGTCTCCAATACATTCATTTCTTTGTTACACTGTTGAGAGTGAAAGTACATATACCTTTCACATCACGAGAAATACATATACCTTTCACATCACGAGTAAGACCATTTCTGAAATGGTGCAGAAACCGTCTAAGGTCTAGGCCCTGTTACGACACCAATAAATGTAACTCCACCTAAAATCAATAACTGTAACTGATATATGGCATCGGCTAAAAGCAGCCCACAATGTGGAGGATTAATTGGTTACCGTGACAACTGCAATGCCACTTAAACAAGTCTTCTTGTATCTATACACAAGACAATGGGATGATGTTAACACCTCTCCCAAAATTATTTAAATCTAGATTTGTGATGTAAAAAGGGTCACAGATGCGAAATACCGCAAACAAATTTGTGAAGATAAGACAAAAAAATTATACACATTTTCAAACAACCCTTATCGCCCAAATCAGGCGTGGGGGAAATCAGTAGTATGAGCAAGGGGAAACCCTTTAGCCTTCAGACTTGAGGAAAAGATGAAGAAAATAACGAGAAAATTACATGTATGACGTTTATCGAAACACCAAATCAGGAGAGAGAGCGGAAAAAGGGTGCGTTTTATCTCCCTTACGAAGCATCTGTATTCTGTAACAATCAAACCTGGGACCTTGAAGGCAAAATAATCCCCAATAGTTTTGTTCGCTATCATGAATGTCCTTAATAGTGTAATGACTTACAATTTGGCTTTGTGTGTGTGTATATCGTGCTGTTCCATTTTAGTACTGGGAACTTCGAAACTGAAACTTTTAGAATATGCATGCCTGTAATCCATTGTTTGTGCATTTCAAGTTGCTTTCTTTTGAATAATGTGAACTTCAAATTTGAGAAGGTGATTGCCTACAAAATCTCGTTCAATATTATGAATGTGTGTAATGCTATATTTAATTAATGCAGCTTAGCTTGTGCAGCTTTTATACTGCTTGCATTGTATTAATAGTTTTAACTTCAAATTTAAAGATGCACATCACACATTTTATGTTTCTGCATTTCTTTTAATAATCTCATTGAGAATGTGAACCTCAAAACTTCACGTTCCAGTTTAGAACATGATGCACAAAAATGTACTATTTAAAGCAGAAATAAGGCATAACTGCTGTTTGTATGATGTTTAATACTCAAAACTGATTTTAAATAATTGTAATCACACTTATTCATCCTATTTTCATCCTCTTTCTCCCAGTTCAGTGTGCATAAGGAATGTCAACTTAATTTGAGAGTAAGGTCAAATTTGTATCAATTTGCGTCAATAAACTCACAAATATTTAACGTGGGCATTGTTCTCATATTGTGAAGGAAGACAAGCAACACAAATTTGTGTACTTCATTGATAATATAGGCCACAGTAAAACTAGCTGAACAAACGTTGTTTGTAAACAGTTTGTACTTTTTTGCACCCATTTGTATAAATTGTGTGATATTACAAGTTGATTGCATATAGTCCACACATGATTATCTTTTCTTCATATTTAAATGTAAAAAGAAAGCTGATGAAAAACTATGTATCTAACAGCAAATTACTGAAGCTCTGCAACTGTATTTACTTAAATATGTACATGTATATACCGTATTTGTCGGTGTTTTAACCGCACCTTTAAAAAAAAAAAAAAAAAAAAAAAAAAAAAGAGGGTGCGGTTAATACACGGGTGCGGCTAATACCGTATTTACCGCACTTTTTATATATTTTTTTAAAATTTTTTTTATTATTTTTTTTAGGGGGTGCAGTTAATACACCGGAGCGGTTAATACACCGACAAATACGGTACCTATAATTTGTAACAACGTGAAAAAAAAGAACTACCATTAATTTGGACAATCAAATCAAGCTATATCATATATGGTCGGGGGAAATTCCATAAATTACTAAAATTGTGGAAAATGGGGAAATTTAAATATTATGTTGATATAAAGTGATCATGCAATTTTGTTTTGGAATGGGACGACAGTTGGACGGAAAAGAAGAGCCAAGCGGATGGGTTAGTCGTAAAAGGTGCGGGTGATCGAATCACAGCTGAACATTCGTTTTTTTATTTTTAAACCCCTAGCCTACAAGATATTGAATTTCCCATAGAGTTAATACATTGTACACAAGGTTACCATAGTGAATGGATTTGTTTTCATAACACTCTGATTACAGACTAATCATTTTATTGACTAAATATAGATATGATCCCTGTCGCAGCTTGTAGCATTTTATAACGATTTTAAAAATTAAAAACGATTTTGAGACACCCTTTTTAAATTTGTATTATGAGCCATGCAGGACATTGTTTGGCTTACTTTATCATCTCAAATTTGTGTGTTCTGGGTTTCTTTTGTTTTTGTTTATGACCCCAATTAATAGTTTATATGGGGCATATTTTGACATCGAACTAGATCAAAATATTCATGCTCTTGTGTTATTCTTACATGTCATTATTCTTCATGAAGCTAGTTAATCCTTGAGTTTTTGTTTACCGTATTTGCTGGTGTATTAACCGCACCTTTTTTCAACAAAAAAAGAAAAAAAAAGGGGGTGCGGTTAATACATGACCGTATTAACCGCACTTTTTACATTTAAAAAAAAAATTTTTTTTTTTAGGGGTGCGGTTAATACACCGGAGCGGTTAATACACCGACAAATACGGTATGCCCCTAAGTTATTGTTTGTATGTATACCACTATTAGTCATAATTAAAGTTTGATTGACAGACACTTGTAGGCCTTTTAAAATCAAACTAAATCTGACATTGTACAAGGTTTTTTAATACTCCTGTTCAAATATCAACTCACTACAAAGATATCACAGGATATTCCGGAATCTTTTTTTGCTGCTCATAAAGTGGGTTATCTTTTGTTTTGCATTTTCACCTAAATACCATGTGTGCAGATGTATCGTAAGTTATAATCTCAATTTAATTGACCCCACCGGTCATTTTTATATTACAATGAAGCAAACATTTGATGAGGTTTTTTTCTTAACATATTTATCTACTTCAGGTGTTAATCCACAAATAAATATCATCACATGACATTCTAGCATCTTATTTTTGCTTCATAAAGTGGGTTATCTTCTTGTTTTAAATTTCACCTTAAGTAAACTGTTTGTACATTGTAAGTTATAATTATAATTTCATTGACCCCATGGGTGATTTTACATGTATATCAAACTAGATCAAACATTTGATAAGATTAATTTTCTTCAAATATCATGTCCTAATTCAGGTGCCAACTCACCACAAAATATCATCACATGACATTCAAGCATCGTATTTTTTCTTCATAAAGTGGGTTATCTTCTGTTTAGAATTTCACCTGAAGTAAACTGTGTGTACATCGTAAATTAGAATTACAATTTGATTGACAGCATGAGTCATTTTATATCAAACTAAATCAAACATTTGATCAATTTTTCATTCTTTGTCCTAATTCAGGTGCCAACTCACTCAAAAATATAATCACATGACATTCCAAGATCTTATTTTGCTTCATAAAGTGTGTCATTTTTTGTTTTGTATATTCACCTGTTTGTATACAGTAGACCTACTGTAAGTCATAATAACAAATGAATTGACCCCACAGGTCAATTAAAATAAACAAATTCAAACTTTTTATCAGCTTTTTAAGTTAATTTTTCAATTTGTCTCCATTCTTATCATGTCCTACATTACCTCAAGTTCCAATGCACACAAATATATATAAATATATGACATTCAATTGTTTTGCTTCATAAAGTGAGTTATCCTTTGTTTTGCATTATTGTTTGTATATGAATGTAAGTTATAATTACAATTAAACTGACCTCCAGAGGTCATTTTTATATGAAACTACATACAAATTGTTGTTAGCAAACAACAAAGAAATTTGTTTTTTGCTAAGTCTGACAGAGCTGACAGTAAAATCTCTATCATTGAATAGTTTTATTTTCTTGAGTGTTAAAATTCTTCTCAGTTCAAGCCTCAACAAATATAAAAAGTCAAACATGTGTATAGTGGCACCCAAGGGAAACTAGAAAAGTAGTCACTGTAGACAGGTGACCACTATAGACAGGTGCCACAACACTGTTTTTTCTTGGCCGGGGATCACTTTTAGTGGCCACTATAGGCAGGTTGGCACAGGTAGCCACTAATTATCACAGGTTTGACTGTAGAACCATTTAAATAAATTTGACAGCAAAATCCTGTGAAACTATGTATCCTAAAAGTTCTTAATATCTGTAATTCAACCATCTTATATATTATTCTAAAAAGATATATATTTTTTTAAAGGTTAAAGCGTCATATTTACTTAATTTCTGTAATTAAATCAAGGCAAAATACGATAATTCCTCTTCAAAATCTTGCAAAGTTCTGATCTATTTTGGGGGTAATCTAATATTCTCATGGACATGCTGGGTTATTTACCTTATTTATAGTAATTTGTTTTCCTACAAAGACTTGTTTTTCCAAATAGAATGCACAAGTGGCTTCTACTGAGATGAGAGAAAGATATTTGTCAGATAAATATAGGTTCATAATATATACAGCTGGTTAATCACCTCAAATTCATTTTTTCTATTCCTAGAAAGATGTTTTTTCCTGAAATTAGTGATATGTAACCTGTCTATAGAGGTCACCTGTTTACAATAGCCACTTTTCCTGTTTCCCTGAAGTGGTCACTATACACAGGTTTGACTATTTGTAAGTTAATTCTAGTCCACTGCAATGTTTAAAGGTAAACCACCTCAAATTGTTTTAGTTTCCGAGAAAAAAAAATCTAAACAAAATGTAGTAGTGAATAATATTGAGAAGAGATAAATATATTTGAATGTTAATTCTAGTCCACTGCATGTTTTGTAATATCAGAACAATTGAAAAATAAACCACATGTACAGTACACCTAGGTTAAAAACCTCATATTTATTTCCTTTCATGAAAAGTTGTTTTTCTAAGATTCAGTAGTTAAAATATTGAGACATGAATAACACATATTCAGCAAAAGGTGATCCACCGCAAGATTTATAACAATATCCAGACACAAATCAAATATCATACTTTTTTTTCTTGAAAAATCGTACCATTCAAGTTTAAAACAGCATAAACATGACTCACTTTTGAACAATGCACAATTGTTGTCTCTTGTCTGGTATTTAGGACAATTTTCATGCTTTTTACGCTTTGACCCTTTACACAGTAATGACTGACTGATTCTCAAACAAGGAATACAATCATCTCATTTGCGTTAACCCATTCAGGACTGATTGATTTTGTTGTAGCATGCATTCTCTATAGACCACAGCCCAAGGATTTTGGGGACCAGTCCTGAATGGGTTAAACTTAAAAAAACCCACATTTGTCAAACAAACACAAATATCTCACTGACGTGGTAGATCTGTCCAGCTTGATTTTGTTTTATAAACAGGAAAGAAGTTTTCTTTGTGTACAGATTACTCAATTTCCATGCATAAAGTTTATCAATCTACATTATTAGCGAATCATTTGCTGAGATGAAGACAAATATGAAAATATGCTTTGTTCAAATTTATTTTGAGGGAGTGGGGTGGTGGTGCAGAGTACTGTTCAAGAAGGCCATTGTCAAGAAATAGCTAATAGTTTTGTTAGATTTATGTGGAATGATAGATATTTCAGAGGTCACTACAAGTACAAAGGGTTCATGAAATCATGACAAATGTTGTTGCATGTAATGATTAT
Organism: Echinarachnius parma; assembly: GCA_037951105.1. Lineage (NCBI taxonomy): Eukaryota > Metazoa > Echinodermata > Echinoidea > Clypeasteroida > Echinarachniidae > Echinarachnius > Echinarachnius parma. The sequence continues at coordinate 76,337 of JBAMJV010002666.1, forward strand.
TACCACTGATCCAAAAATAAATAGATTATAAAGAAGAAAACAAAATCACAGAATCTAAGTATTGTTTGTTAGAAAATAGGACCATTTTCAATGCAAATTTTGGGCTTTGTTAACTAACTGTGAAACTGAAACTTATATAATTGAACAAAGAATCTGCTATGAACTTGTAGGAGTGCAGAAGATGTGCCACTCTGTAGGACTACAAATTATTATCATCATCACCATCACCATCATCATTATCATTATCATTATTATTTTCCTTATATCATGATGCCCCACTCTGGCAAGTAAAGTGGAGGCTTATCAAATTTTGGTAGCCCAAAGAAAGAAAAAACTTTACAAGGTTTGCTACCTTCGCTTTGCCAGTTGAGGCAAGTGAATTTTGTCATTAAATATAACTCTGGCAGTGAGAGGCAAATATCGTTGGCCCTAGGCCAGTGAGAAAATGATAATTTTGATAAGATTATGAGAACTGTGATATTGAAAACGCACAAAAATGTGCTATGACGAAATGCGATTTACCCCATTTCCTTCTCTCTAAAATTTGATCCAGGGAAGATGTATAGATGTTCCCCTATAGATGCTGTTTGGATCAACACAACAATTACAAAGTCTCCTGAGAAAACAAACGAATGCTTGAGAGTATCCCTGTGTTCACACACAAAAATTTCATCCCTTAATCATGACTAAAGAATCAGCAGCTGACTATAGAATCAGCTGCTGATTAGCTAAACGATGAAATTTGTGTGTCTGAACGCTGACTAACGAAACGACGTACAGTATAGCGAATCATGATTAACGAAACACGGGTTTGATCGTCGTTTCGTACGAGAGCTGACTATAGAATCAGTATCATTTCGTGTGTGAACAACGGCTCGCTCGTTTAATCATGATTAGCTATACGAGACTCGTATTACGGGGCGGAGCTTAACACCCCGCAGACAGAAAAAAAGACAACACACTGCGCAGTAGCAAACTGCGCGCTTATACGATGTTTCATGCAGCTGGGGGCAGCTGGAAGCCAGCTGTTGTGGGATCTTGGCTTTGTGTGTGTGAACGTAAGAGGTAGTTTGGTTTAAACCTGAATCATGATTCTTTAGTCATGATTAAGGGATGAAAATGTTTGTGTGTGAACACGCTGTCAGTAGGGGCCTAAGCTTTCGATCCTAGCAGAGTTTCTGTCAGAGGCAAAATGACAATACTTTGTGACATCAAGCAGAAGAGAATTTTCATTTACAGAACATATGGCAAGTTGCCTGTCAATGATGTTGCAAAAGGTGGCAATTTCGAAAGGAGTGCTACTTCAACATTATGTTCAAATATGCATACCTTTCAAGTTACTTGTCCATTTTTAAATCAAATTTTGGCCAATTATTCTTTGCATTATCCTTATTCCGGTAGAAAATAATTTAATATAGCCTGGAATTCCTCTTTAATGGCACTACTTAACTAAACAAAATACATAATGATAATGCAAAATAAAAACCACAGATATGACAAAATACAATTTCAAATTTACTTCCTTCTAAATTTCAGATTCAGGTAATTAAAAAAAAAGGGGGGGGGGGTGGTTCTCTGTGCCATTCCACTGGACAATCACATAATATCAAATAACAATGGATACAAAAATGCTAAAATGCACAAATTGACCATAACAAATAAATTAATGTCATTTACTTCCTTGTAAATTTGATATCCAGGTATTAGGCATGGGGTACCTCGCAGCTGAAAACGTGCAAAAATGTGCCATGACGAAATACATACTCAAAATACTCACAAAAGTGGGAAAACATTTAATTGGAATCAGATATGTGCTGTGATGAAATATGACGTAATATTACATTTCCTTCTCTGGAAATTTCTATCCAGGGATGTTGGAGGGTCCTAGAGCTATGCCATTCAACCCACCAATTACATATCATGTAACGATTGTAACAATAAAACTTCAGAGGGGCGAACATTTAATCAAAAACACATATTAAAAGAATGTGCCAATAACGAAATACAACATAATATGTGATATCCTCCTCCGTGGATTTTGGTCCGCTAGGAGAGGGGGGTGATGTTCCCCTACGTCATTTGACAGAAAAATTGCACATCATATGTTATCAATTGCTACAATTATGATCTTTGAGGAAGGGAACATTTAACTGTAAATACAAACACTTTTGCCACAACAACTTCCTGTTCAATTTCCATCCAACAAATAGGGGGGTTCACCCTCGCATTCCAACCCAGGTATCTATGACATCACAAAACAAGAGATAAACCATCTATTCCCAAACCAAACTTTAATAATTTGTTATTTTATACTGTGCAACCCCCATGACAGCATGCACTATTGGGAAAGCCCCTTAAAGTACTCTGCCAACAATTTGTTTTTTCACATGTGAACTACAATATCACGTGACACGTGATATATGCGCAATGTTAATTTTTTGTTGTTGTTGCCTTGTGGCCCAGTCCCATTACAACCAGAGTATAGATGACATCACAAAACAAGAGATAAACCATCTATCATATTCCCTAACCAAAGTCTTATAATTTGCTTGTTTTTACAACCCCCTATTATGTCACAATATTGGGAAAGCCCCCTAAACTACTCTGCCAAGTTGTGTTTTTTTCACATGTGAACTACGAAATCACCTGATATATGTAAAATGTAAAAAATGATCCTTTTTGCCTTGTGGCCCAGTCCCATTTCTAACCAAGTATTTATGACATCACAAAACAAGAGATAAACCATCTAACCTATTCCCAAACCAAACCAATTTTTTTACAACCCCCTATTACATTAAGGCAGTATTGGGAAAGTCCCCCAAACTACACTGCCAAATTGTGCTTTTTAACACGTGAACAATCAAATCACCTGATATATGTTTATGCGCAACCTACGGCAAGAATCAAATCTCTGGAATCAAATATACAATACTAAGAATCACAATGATATGAATATTTTTGGACTGTATACATTTACAAGTGTTATTATTGTGCAGAAAGAGTTGCAATCGATTGTAAAGTTGCAATTAATTGCAAGTCAGATCATGTGAGTAAATGCGCAAATCTGATTGGTTCAAATGTGCATATTTTCCAACTTTTAATTAATCGATTGCAAGTCTTTCTGCAACAGGACCCAGAACAGCTGTGAATACAGATTTGACACATGCAGTGTCAAAGAATGACCCTGCGGGTAGTTTCAGTTTCTCTTTTTTTATTAAAACTCTCTCTTCTTTTAATTGTCCTTCTTTCCTTTTAATTGCCCCTATTCTCTGCCCACGAGACAAAAGGGGAAGCGTGCTAATTGAGCTTCGTGTAGCATCATCGCAGTCATGTGACCAAACACGTTTCTCTGCGACACACAAGACTTAAAGTGATCCATTAACTTTGAAAATGTCAACCAAAATCACTTGGAGGGAGCCTTGATATTTCTCTTGCACCTTATTGTTTGGTTTACAACAGGAGAATGAAATTGGGTGTTGATTTTCAAATGTCCCCCTAACTATAGCGATGTTTGAGATTATATTGCAAAGCTCCAAGTGATTTTGGTTGAATTTGACAAAGTAAATGGATAACCTTTAATGCCAAACAATGTTTGGAGAACTTGTACAGAGCATACAGCACGTAAAAGACCTTTACAGATACCAGAGTTATCTTTCACCAAAGGCACATGGTTACTTAAAGAGCTTTTTCCTTTTCTGTCTATTTATATGAAAATACTTGATACTTTTAGCATTGCAAAATTGTACAGACAGAAGCATGAAGACTCGATTTCCCTTTGCCTAACAGCCTACGGATTCATGACATATGACTTGCCATTCTCCAATAATTCTTAACATACACAAAACATATAATTAATACATTTGTTTGGAATATCATAATAAAATGTTTGAATCCTTTATAAATCTTAAATGAACACTAAATATTTAAAAACAATACCATACTTATCATCATTTCAATTCAACACATGTTTATCTCATTCACACAAAGGCTAACATGAAAGGGATATATTATATGTGAACTATTTTGGAGCCTTAACTAAAATTTGACACATTTATATTTATATGTTCTGTAATGGCTGAAACAAAGAATCATATAACGTATTTTTGTAGGCTTTTACAGAGTATTGATAATCAATTAGGAGTACCAAAACATATTAATTATTTTGTTGCACCCATCCCTTAGATAGGAATCTATTACCCTGCTATGCTGAGACCACTGTATCATAAAAACATTTATTTTTCAAAGAAAAAATTTGATCAAAAAAAGAAAAAGAAATGTACTCACCTCCACCATTCTTTTTATTCATCGTATGATCTGGCGACGTTTGGCTGCATAAACAGAGAGACGAACAAACAACAAACAAAAACAAATTATGAGTAAATCACAAAATAATTATGTTAAAAGTTAGGGATGAAAATGATCTCCAGTGAAGGGAAATATTTCTCAATTAGTGAAGGTGTAGATTACAGTTCTGAATTCACATGATCCCTTGGCCCTACAGGTTCCAAAACGTGATAATCCTGAGCGGAGTGCAGTGATGAAAGAGGAACAAAATCCCCTCACCCAGTCACCACTTTGATCATAACAAGGCAATACAATAAATGTGCCTGGGTGAGTGGGCCATGAATCTATGAGCTTCTGTCTGTCTCTCTCCCCCTCTCCCTCTCTCTCTCTCCAATTCTACAGGTTAAAATGATGATCCTGGACTGAGCACCACACCGAAAGAGCTATCTACAAGCCGCTATGACCAAGTTCATACACAGGCATTGGATGAGTGGGTTATTATGTATTTTTCTCCTTTCTATCTCTCTCTCCGATGCTACAGGTTCAAAAGAATGTGATTATCCCAGGCTGAGCGAAAAGTTAAAAACAGTTTTGAACAAGTTTGCAAAGATCTGCATAACATGTGCAGTGGATGAGGTTATTGTATTATCTCCTGTCTATCTCCTTCTCTCTTTAATTCTACAGGTTAACAAAATAATGATTATTCCTGGCCCAGCGCAGCACTGAAAGAGAAATAACTCTCGCAGTTTCAAAGAAGTTCATGAAACTGCAAACAAAGCAGGCAGTGGAAGAGTGTGTATGAGTGTATACTTTTCTATTGTCCGCCTCTCTCTCTAGTCTACATATCTATTTATTTATTTATTTATCACTCAATTCTAGATGCCCTATATTGTAACAAAGCAAGGTTAAATGTAACACAGATAGACCAAAGTTAATTTTTTGAGGGCATGCATGCATGTCATGTGACAAAACTTCCCAGTGACTGAAGTACTTTGCTCATTCATTATGCTAGTCTGACTTCCCAGTCCCAGTATTGTTATTTACTACACTTGGCACTTCTAACCGGTGATAGGGAGTAATTAGTAAAGGTTCCAGTAGACATAGGCCAAATTAACCCATTGCCTACGGGAACCTGGTGGGCTGTGTACAAAGTCTATAGAGACTACAGAATCTGGAAGAAGAAAAAAACAAATTAAACCTGCTGTTTGTGTACACTACCTGTTTACAAAGGCTACTTGCTTTGATATTGCCTCAGTAGTCAGAATTTAGAGGCTTAAAGTGTAGTATCTAGTAACTTTGAAGAGAAAAAACACATTAGGAAACATAAGGGGACATTTTTTTTAAAACAAAGAAATACATAAAGTGTGCCCCCTCCCCCAATCAGTCCGACAACGCTATGCCACTGTTCTATTGGCAATACAAATACAATCAATAAGGTATGTAGGAACCTCTTGAGTTCCCAAGTAAGTTTTGAGGATTTTGACAACTTAACTAGATCCCTGTAAGACTAGGAAAAGGGACTAGTGTTCATGCAAGGGTTTAGCTTATGGTTAATGGTCAATTTAAGAGTTGGGATATGGGAGTTTGGGGCAACATGTACAATAAGTGCACAGGTAGACCAAATGGAAATAAAAACCCCATCTTTAAATTTACCTTTTCTCTGATTGCAAAAGGCACAAAGGGTCTGAACACTGAGACTGTGCTGTCAACACTACATTCTGAGCAGGTTTCCCCTACCTTCCTGTCCCTTGAGTCACTGTGCCCCCCCCCCCCAACCCCAACCCTACACACACATACAGTACACCATTGATCAATCTGTCATCACTCAATGTCGCCCTCTACAGCTCATTTGCAGAACAGTTTAAGGAAGGGTGAATGGAGGGAAACTACAAATGTTCCCCTTTTAGCTCAACAAGCTTCAAAAATAGGATTGAACACTATTGAGTAGAACCTTTCACATAATTACAATGTATCATAACTATCATAATTGTATGCATCATAAACTTGTTGAGAAACAACTATTATTATCTATCATTATAAATTAACGTTAATCATTTATAATTTGGTTTCTATGCTAATAAAGTTTTATTTTCTTGTGATGAATTTTCATAATGTTCATCGACCATTTACCTGTAGGTATATTAAAGTCATTATGACAAATCATAAGCCGTAAAAAACAAGGCATTTCAAATTGATGAGTGTAGTAGTGACTAATCAAAATGACACAAGTAATGGTGAATGAAATTATTGTTATTCTATATTAAAGGTACACTTGAGTATTGGTACTTCCTGAAATGCCCCTCGACACTAAATTGGTTGGTTTTAATTCCATTTGAAAGATCATTGAATAAAACATGTGAAATGAGAATCATTCTCTTTCAAATGCTCTCATAGTTCTACAATTTGATTTCAAAATATTTTATTTATATATCGTCTAGCCAAATGATATCTTGACTTAAAAACAAAAAATACATCAAATGCTTATACACTTCTTTCAAACAATTTCAAAAGAGGTTTTTAATAGTTGTTGATGATATCTCTATTTAATCATTATTTTAACAAAACATCACATGCACAATTTTGTATGAAAAATAGTTGAAACCAATGATTTTTAGAGAGTGCCCTCTTGAGTTGTAACGGTTCTTTTTTAATGATAACCAGGTTTTCACTTATTCGTTTATAACTGTGTACACTTTCGAGCATGGTGGAGTTATAACTATTCATTTGTATTGTATTGGTGCAGGTTGTGGTTACTAAAATTCAGTTTGACCAACACTCTTTAACACCGATAGACAAACATTATAATTACTCAGATTGTCCTTGATTGTTCAGAGCATGCAACTGAAGGTTTTGCACACTTTTGCCTACAGGTGTATCAAGTTCTCATGGATTTTAACACATTCAGGACTGGTCCTGAAAATACTCGGGCAGGGTCTATAGATAATGTTATACCAAAATCGAATGATCTTCAACAGGTTAAAGGAATAGTTGAGTTTTGGTAGAGAGGGCGCTACACAAAATAATTTTTCTGTGAGGTAATGAAAAACCGAGTGTCAAATTTGAAAGAGCATACAATTTTAATGACAGAATGAACTTTATTTGACCAAAATCGGTTCAGAAAAAATTTACAAAATATGTTTTTAAAGATTTACTGATTATCTCTCTCTATGTAATCATTATTTCAACAAGACATCACATGCACAGTATTTTATTTTAAATGGTTGAAACCAATGAGTTTTTAGAGAGCGCCCTCTTGAGTTTTAACGGCTCTTTTTAAATCATAACATGCTTTTTACTTAGTCGTTTTTAATTTTGTATACCTTTCGTGCATGGTGGAGTTATGACTATTAGTTTGTAATGCAATGGTACAGGTTTTGGTTACTAAAATTCAGTTTGACCCAAACTGTACTCTCTTTTACCAAAACTCAACTATCCCTTTAATCCCTTGTATACAGGAACCTAGTTGGCTCTCTACATTTAGGATATGGGGGTTTCAGAATCTCAAAGGGGAAGGGTGAATGTTGGTTTGAAGCCTTAAAATCAACATTGTATTTTCCTTGTTTGGATGAGGGTTTTGAGCAATTGTGCCTCTAAACTTTCTAACAATAGCCCCTGTATTAAAGTTCAATGCTAGTTTAAAACCTTCAAAACTAGAGCCCTTGGAAATTCAAATAGCATTTTCCCCTGTAATAAAAAAATGCATTACATCCTATAAAACTAGTCTTACCAAGTAATTAGTATCTTCTTAGAAATAAGCCCAGGTCAGTGTCCCTGTATGATTTATTTTAGGATAATCCAAAGTTTTACAGCTTATTACTCAAGGATGTCACCTAGCTTTCCCCAAAGGTGACGCTCAATTAACTCTCTCAGTCTTGGGGTGCATTCAAATCATTATTGCTCAAAACTTATCATTGGATCAGTACATTATGATTATATATATACTCATAAAATTGTATTATTTTGTTTGTTTATGTTGTATGATCAATATATAAGTGTGATAGGTAAGGAAATGATATTAACAAGAAATTACTATTCATGTGTAGAAAAACTTTACTGTTTTTGTAACATTTTCTGAGGACAATTTGTGAAATATTTGTCCATGAAATACAGTAGTTATATGCCCTATATTATAAGCATATATTATTATTATTATAATCATTATTATTATTATTATTATGAAATTTACTCCTTGTACTAATATAAAAAACTATGGTAAAATGTAACATACGATTTTGGGCCATGATTATGCATGCGATAGCTCAAAATCATTTTTTCTTCAATCAATTTAGTCCTGAAAGGGTTTAAGACGAAATGTGGGGAAGATTAATGGTGAGACAGGGAGGCTACTGTTAGTCATCGACAAGATAGGTGAGTTTGTTTTTTAATATCAATTAACAGGTGTTTATTCAAGGGGTAATAATTGACCCAAAAAAAAAGATTATGTAAAATATAACTTTTTAGGCTGCTAAAATTATGTTACTAAATTGCTGTAATGTGTAAATTTATGAAACATAGTAGGGAACATGACTTTCAAGGCAGATGTTTTGTGCTTAATTAAGTAACGGATTAACCAGTTAAAGACTGGTCCCAAATTACTCAGATTCGAGTCTATGGAGAAAGCATTTTCATACCCAAATAAAAGTTTGGGTTGAAGGAGAAAATGGGGAAGATAAGTTAGTGTGACGTGGGGAGGGGGGCTACTGTTAGTCACCAGCATGATAGGATAAGCTGGACAAGACATTTCTTGGGACCAGATTTATAATAAACAGGTGTTTATTCAAGGGATAATCATTGGCCTCTAAAATATGATATAAAATAATGAAAATCTTAGGCTCCTTAGTTAGGCCACAAGCTCCCTTATTTTTTTTTGTACACTGCTATATACTCCTCATACTCTACAGACATGATGTATGATGTTTTTACTTTATCTAAATGTCAGCTCTGTTTTAATGTTTTACCATTCTCAGAAAGATGCAATTAAGTTGAGGTAAATGTGGTTTGGACAGCCAGATGAGGAGTGGCAACATTTTGTTGGATTAGTTATAAGCATCTAGGAAATAACGATTAAGGAAATTCCTTATACTGAACTTATGAGACTGGCTGTAACATTCAACATAAACCCCTCACAAAAAGTTCCACAATTCAAGTTAATATTGATTAATGCTAATTATTCATATTGTTTTTAGGCCAAATTTTGTGTCACTAATTTATCATTTTGACTGGTTGAAATGGCCAAAAAAAGGTTGAGAAATTAACTTGTTCAAGTATTTTCGCCCCTTATATACTTAGGAAGTTCTTTATTATTGATGAAAAACAATGTGCACTGTATTTAAATTTAGATCCTGATTTATCACTAGACTAGTAGTACCCATCACCCTACATTCTTCATTACTAACTGAACATAACTAACTTTAGTTTCTTTCATTGATTCATTTACAAATCTGCCTTTCATCTCTCACCACATAAAATTGTTCATTACCTACTAAAAATAAATAATTATGTTGGGGGTGATTCATTAACAATATAAATCAAGGGAGACCCTCTTATACAGCTATTATGTAATCTAAAGAATCATTAAATTTGTGTTCCAACTTAAAACCGTTTATTATGAGAACAATTGGGTTGAAAGTATAATTGAGAGTGTGGATCAATCAAAGATGGATTCCATACTACCTACTACCTCTGACACATCTACACACTTTTATGTTTATTTCATTATACTGCACTTTTTTATGTTTATATAGATGTCTTTATTGTACCTTAGTGTATTGTTTAATTTATTATTTCTGTAAAGAATATTATTTGAAGAAAACAAAAATTTACCGTAAATTCTATGTATTATACGGACTTGCTGAAAAACAGCCCGATGGCTCATAGCAAGTTTTTTTTCTGTGTTTAAAGGGAAAGTTGAGTTTTGGTAGAGAGGGCGCTAGACTACTTAATTGGTTTGTGAGGTAATGAAAAACTGAGTGTAAAATTTGAAAGAGCATAATATTTAAACAATAAAATCATCTTTGTTTGATCAAAATCGGTTCAGAAACGGCTGAAATATCCATAAATATAACAATTTGTAATAAACCCGGGGCCCCGGGTTTATTAGAGAATTTTGAACCAGCCGTTAAAAATTCAAAAAAATGCTTCCTCTTTTCAAAAAAGTTACAAAATAGGTATTTAAATAGTTGTTGGTTATTTCTCTATCTAATCACTATTTCAACAAAGCATCACATGCACAATATTTTATTCAAGAGCGCCCTCTTACGTTTTAACGGCTCTTTTTGAATTATAACATAATCTTTACTACGTCATTTGTAATTTTGTGTTCCTTTCTAGTTATAACTATTAGTTTGTAATGTAATGATGCAGGTTTTGGTTACTAAAATTCAGTTTCACTAAAACTGTACTCTCCTTACCAGAACTCAACTATCCCTTTAAATTTAATTTTTACAAATAAAAAAAAAACACTGAGATGATGTCATTCAGATACATTCCATGGACTCCTGAAATAATTTTGAGATAAGTCTAATTTTATTCTACTTATAAATACAAGCAGAAAACTTACTTGCCCACTTACTTCTAGATGCTATTTACATGTAAGGAATTATATTCTACTCTCGCAGATAAAGATAAATATAAGCTGCCATATCAGGCAAGCAAACTAGACCATTATTAATTTTTACTTGCCCTGGGCAAGCGGGCAAGTGTGTTAGCCATAGCCATTCTAGTACTGTGGCAATTCAGATAGAGTTAATTAACCCTTTGAAAGCTGCTCCTAAAATAGACTGGTGTCCGTGGAAAATGCCTGCTAAACCAAAATCAAACCATCTTCGTTGAGCTATCAATTACAGGAAGATATATTTCTGCAGGCTACCTGTTGGCAACATGATAAACATTTTATAAAAAGCCTGGCACATTAGATCGATTCCCTGTTGATTGAGGACATAAAGATTAGATATAAATATACATTTTGCAATATTAACCCGACAACATGAAAACAAAATCATGAATCACCAAATAAAATGATGATGATAATTGGTCATCATAATATAAAACCTTTTTGGGCCTTATTGTTCGAGGGGAAAAAAGGTCTCCTTCCTTTTCTGTCATCACCCATGTCTTGAACATTTTTCAAAAACATGATTTGCAAAAATTGTTTTTCGATCAACCTTTGATTAACCTTCCACATACCCTGTAATATTATTTAACCCATATTAATCAGCTCTCTACATATTTGAGCTAGGGTCAATGTACATGTTAAAGGGATCTAGTAACTTTGTTGACATGTGCAAAAAGTGATGAATGGTTGATGCAATGTATATTGTTGTTATCTCATATATGTCCACAGGGTATTGTGTGAAAATTTCAAGTCAAATGGACATTGTATGGCCAAGTAATGAGCGAAAATGCAAAGTGATATTCAGTAACTCACTGCACTCACTTTGTACACGGAAGAAAAACTCGCCCGGAGTTTTTCTTATCTGAATACTTCAAATCATACATATCTTTGTAAGGAAAGAGAAATTTGAAAAACCGAAACCTGTCCCATGATTTTATTGTTAATACGAATACAACAAGGTATAAGGGAACCGCTAGAATAAAAAATTTATTTTGAGGATATGGACAATGTTACTTAGTCCCTTTAAATAGAGCAGTCTCAGAGGGGTTAATATCATGATAATTAGGCTTGTCATTCATGTTCTGGTCTATTTCTAATGAGAAAAAAACAAACATAGTTTTTTTCTGTCGATGAGGGGGGGGGGGGGGGGGGGGGATTAACCCTTTTACCACGGCAATAGATATACTGCTTCAATAGCTATATACGAGATTATTTTACGGACCGGTCGAGTTACCCCACTGGGCGCGCACAAAAGAACCGATCGATATCTGGTTGACCATGGCATTGTATTCGCTTCTATTCAACCTAGCGTGAGTTCGCTGGTCAAGTAGTTCACACAATAGAGGCGATCGATATGCATAGTATAGGGTCAGCGAAGTGAAATTCTATGCGAAAACTATGATTCTGGCTTGTATGTGTTTGTATACGAATATCCTGAAATTAGACTTGTGTATTACCATGATAAAATTGTAATAAAACAATAATCACCCAACTAGAGTCGGGGAAACTTGATATACATATAGCCAAGGGTTCAATCTTTGTATTCAGCCAAATTATATTGTACTTACAAGATGCATACATGTATGTTTATGCAATTAATATAGCCCTTGCTCGGAACCGAGAAATCTCGGTTCCCGTATATGAGTACACGCAACGGGGACCGAGAATTCTCGGTCCCCGTAGTGATCGGGTTAACTTGATTCTTTTTAGAATTAATTAAACCTAAAAAGTGGTTTAATGGTGGCCTGGTGAGTAAAAATCTTTCAATCATTAACCGCTCTAGTTTCTGTTTATTATCATTGTGGAACAACCACCTAAAATAGATGATACATTTCTTTGTTGGATTTAGCTGATTTTAGTGGTTGTGACAAGTCTGGGTTTTCGGAAGAAGCTCAAAAGAGAAGTCAGTTCTCTTCCAGACTTCCTGCCTCTTGAACAATATGATATCACTCTGAGGAGGAAAGTCACTTCCCAGTTATATCCTTCTCATATAATACCTTTCTACATTGTATAAATACCACTCCAAGGGAATGCATTCAATCATTCTTCTTTTTGTTTTGTATGAGAAGTCATTTCCTAGCGTACCTTTTTGACATACTACCTTACGGGTTACTACATCTAATACAACATCATGGGAATATGGCAATTTTTTTCTCCATTCACTCTTTTGTGAGATGCATCATTTCCTAGTTATGTCTTAGTGATATACTACTTGCCTTTGTCTTATAAATAGCACCTCGATCTAATGCAGATTAATTTTTTATTTTTCATTAACTTTTTTGTTTTCAAGGTAATAAAATATCAATTAAATTTAAACATAGAGGAAACTGACTAAAACAAATTTAAATGATTGAAAATGGGCAAAGAAAAATAGGCTTCGCCGGGAATCGAACCTGAAACCTGAAACCTCCGGATATCGAACCAGAGACCTCCGGATTGCTAGACCAGTGCTCAACCAATAAAGTATCATCACATTTTGCAAAAAGAGTCATTTCCATTTCTAGGTATATATTTACTCATACATCCTCAAGGGAATCCAGCATTTTTCATTCATTTACCTTTTTTGTGAGGGCAAAAAGTAAAATCATAACCCTGGCCTGAATCTTCAAAAAATGCATGCATATTTATACAAAATATCAAATTGTCTTCAAAAGGTTAAGGTCATAATAAAACCTCTTTTATAGTTTGGTTTCATATCTAGATTTCTAGATTACAGAACAAATCACTTTCCAGTTCGTTAAGATAATTATCAGATGACAATTTGACGTAATCATGTACCCTGGGATGATTTAGTTGTAGGATAGTGTAGTTGATTTTGAGATTTTGCAGTTAAGATTTTGAGATTGTACAGTATGTGCATATCAAGTTTTTGATAATTCATTTGACAAATTTGTATTTGATAATTATGGCATGCGTCATGTTACCGCTCGTTAAACTTCATTTTGATATTATCAACACATTATCTTTCTATTTTATTTTCATTTCAGAATCATTTCACAATTGTAGCATGTATCAAGTTACCTTCCCTGGCCTAACATTTTCTGGGGAGCTAGTATATATAATCTTTTATCTTATATTTAATTCAGAATTATTTCAGAATGGTAACCTCATTTTGGTAGTATAAACATTTAATTTTGAACTTATCATATCATTTTAGAATAATTGCATAATTGTACCAACATGTCATGCAACAGTCCCAGGCAAAACTTGATTTGGTGAGTATCAATTACTTGAATTTTATTTCTTGGGCTGTTTCACAAAGATTCTAAGTTGAACCTAACTCTAAGTTGGACCTAACAATCTATTATGGAAAGCCGTAAGTTTCTTTGTAAAAGTTTTGAAAAATGTCTTTTAAAATGCATAAAATGATGATTCAATTCATTAATATTTTCTATTATCAAGGAGATAAAATATTCTTTATGTAAAATTTGTGATGTAAAAAAAAACTTGCATTTTGGCTTATGAATATATTTTATTCCAAGGCTATGAATGGCTTTCCATAATTGTTAGGCCCAACTTAAGTTCAACTTAGAATCTTTGAGAAACACCCCCCTGAACTATTTCATAATAGTGGCGCGCAGTGTCATCTTACAGTCCCTGGCCCAAGTTCCGACACGTTCTACATCGGAGTCTCGGTGGAATTAAGGGAGAACTAACCCCTTAATCCTGACTTCCTGATTAATAAGTGAAAGGCGCGACATGCTTAATTAGTTACTGATTGTCTCCCCGCAAAATGATTTGGATCATATAAAATGGAGTGAAAATACTCCTAAATTGCTCCTTTACTATTTCTATGAAAAAGAGCAAAGAAAATAGGGTTTCTACCGGAGACCTCTGGACCCCGTAACCTAAAGATTCACAATTAATTGTATGATTGATCAATTGATCATACGATCAATTTATTGATCATACTTGTTGTAATTAATCGTGAATCTTTATGTTACAGGGCCCAGTGCTCTACTGACTGAGCTATAGAAAACCCTAGTACGGTACTCGTCCCTGAAACCCCTTAGTTTTCAATGCTCGATGGTCAGAAGCTAAATATAAACCTGGCACAAACCCGAAGGGTATGAAAATCAACTTACCGTAAAACTCCGTGTATAAGACGCACTTTTTTTCCGTCGGAAAATTTAAAAAGTGGGGGGTGCGTCTTATACACAGGTACAGCCAAAAAAAAAAAAAATAAATAAATAAATAAATATTTTTTTTTTTAGAATTTTTTTTTGGGGACACCCGGTAGTCATGTTTAATGCATATTAAACTGGTCTAGGGCATGACAAGAGCTTTATATAAGGGGGAACATTTATCAAAATATACCTTTTTCCTACATAAATTATAGTGGTTAGCAAAACAAAATGCAAGTTTTTAAGCAGTAACACTGCTACTAATTGAATATTCAGATATTCATGAGTAGCAGCACTCATTTAAAGGGATCTAGTAACTTTGTTGAGATGTGCAAAAACTGATGAATGGTTGATGCAATGTATACTGTTGTTATCTCATATGTCCTCAGGGTATTGTGTGAAAATTTCAGGTCAAATGGACAATGTATGGCCAAGTAATGAGCGAAAATGCAAAGTGATATTGGGTGATATTCACCAACTCACTGCATTCACTTTGTACAGGGATGAAAATCTCGCCCGGAGATTTTCTTATCTAAATACTTCAATCATACATATCTTTGTAATGAAAGGGAAATTTGAAAAACCGAAAGCTGTCCCATGATTTTATTGTTAATACGAATACAACAAGGTATAAAGGAACCGCTAGAATTACAATTTTATTTTGAGGATTTGGACAATGTTACTAAGTCCCTTTAATATTCAATTTTCTAAACAGTGGTTATACATTTTTCTCAACAAAAAAGTTATTAATGAATTTAGTATTTTGCATATTTAATGAGCATTGCTACCTCATGAATATATGAATATTCATTAAAAAAAAATATTCTAAAATTTTTTTTTTTTTTTTTTTTTTTTTTTTTATTTATTTTTTTTATAGAAAGTTGGGGGTGCGTTTTATACACGAGTGCGTCTTATACACGGAGTTTTACGGTAGGAATATGTGTGAGGGATTACCGAAAAGAGATGCAGCTTTTTTGTATAGACTATTTCAAACATTATTTCAATTTGATTCCTTATCCTTCTGGTTTGTGTCAGTTTTATAATAGCTTCTGACCAAACGAGCATTGAAAATTAAAAGGTTTCAGGGACGAACGCCGCACTAATTGAGCTTTCTACAGATCAGTCGGTAGAGCACCGGTCTTGCAATCCGGAGGTCTCAGTTTGCCAAAATGTATAATAATAGCATTTTTATTAAAGGGATCTAGTAACTTTGTTGAGATGTGCAAAAACTGATGAATGGTTGATGCAATGTATACTGTTGTTATCTCATATGTCCTCAGGGTATTGTGTGAAAATTTCAGGTCAAATGGACAATGTATGGCCAAGTAATGAGCGAAAATGCAAAGTGATATTGGGTGATATTCACCAACTCACTGCATTCACTTTGTACAGGGATGAAAATCTCGCCCGGAGATTTTCTTATCTAAATACTTCAATCATACATATCTTTGTAATGAAAGGGAAATTTGAAAAACTGAAAGCTGTCCCATGATTTTATTGTTAATACGAATACAACAAGGTATAAAGGAACCGCTAGAATTACAATTTTATTTTTAGGATTTGGACAATGTTACTAAGTCCCTTTAAGACAATGAATTTAATTTGTGAATTTTACATCATCGTTAAATACTTCTAGCTACCTGGTACATATGAAACAAGGAAAGGGACAGAACTCTTTTGAAAGTTGTCAATCAAAGTTTTGAGCCTACGTTTTCTCCTGAATCAGATCGCTGTAAGTGTAATTAATAGGTCTATTATCGGCTTTATCGCTCATCATCATATCAATTGTAAATCATTAGCATCAATCAGATACATGGCATCATACAAGTGCCATGGATCATTAACATCATCATCAGCATTTATGAATATCATATTAATCATTACAAAATAGATAATATGTGAGAAAACAGGCAATAAAAACTATAATTTGAACATTAAACAATTGTAAAAGTACAGCACTATGATCAAGGTTCAACGTTGACAATGGCGTCAATAGGGGTGAGAGAGTGAGGAGGGGGGGGGTATTATAGGAGATTATATACTTTATTTATGTCACATAACATATTTCAATTGAATGTGTAAAGATTATGAAAGTAAAGTACTATGATCATAGTTAAACATAGACAATGGCCCTAATTGGGGAAGAGAGAGAGAGAGAGAGAGAGAGGAGGGGGGGGGGGGGGGGGGAGGGGGGGAGAGAATGGTATAATAGGGATTGGAAATGATTTATCACCATGAAATTACTCTATAAGTGTGTGTAAATCATAATTACAAGCTCTATTCTACATTACCAGAGGACACGCAACACAAATTATATTTGAACATAAATAAATGTGGTACTTCTATAGAGTGGTGAAGTGTGATGTCATAAATGATGTCATAAAGATTTTTTTTGGAATTTTCAAATTTGGACTTTATTTTCAGAAAGAGCATAACAAATAATGTCCAAATACCGAAAATCAAAGGAATAGGTTATGTATTGGCCGAGATATGCCCATCCGAATGATTTTTTGGGTCAATGGGCAATCAGTGTTATAGTGCACTGGTTCCTAAATTTAGGAACCAGTGCATTATAACACTGATTGCCCATTGAAGTAAAATTCATTCAGATGGGCATATCTCGGCCGATACGTAACCTATTCCTTTGATTTTCGGTATTTGGACATTATTTGTTATGCTCTTTCTGAAAATGAAGTCCAAATTTGAAAATTCGAAAAAAGTGTTTTTATGACGTCATATGGCTTCTGTACTCTATAATCAGAGCTAATCCATGTGAACAGTCCCAATAGGGCAGGGGGGGGGGGGTATTACAGAAGACAGGAAATGACATTTCATCATATCATGATATGAATACAACTGTGTGTGTGTATACTACATTACAAGTACAAGCTCCATTCTAAATATCACACGTACGTCACACAAGAATTATAATTCAACAAATTAACAAATTTGGCAGTACTAGCTATGATAAAAGTTTAACTTTGACAATGATGCCAATTAGAGGAGGGGGGAAAGAAAGGTACAAGAAATAGCAAATGTTATGTTACCAATGACACTACATGTACATGTATCTCAACATTACAATTACAGGCTCCGTTATACATAGCATATGGCACAC
Source organism: Echinarachnius parma (assembly GCA_037951105.1). NCBI lineage: Eukaryota > Metazoa > Echinodermata > Echinoidea > Clypeasteroida > Echinarachniidae > Echinarachnius > Echinarachnius parma. Next base: position 94,476 of record JBAMJV010002666.1, read on the forward strand.
AACAATCATGTTATTTGAGCGTGAACAATTTATGACAGTACTACGATTGAAGTTATTATTGATATCACAGGGGATAGGAAATGGCACTGCTTCTGTGTACTACGTTATAATAACAAGCTCCATTATAAATATTTACTACATATGTCATGCAACCAAATTGTTTGAACATGACAAGGTTATGGGAGTGCTATGACAATGGTCCAAATTGGGGGGGGGGGGGGGGGGGGGGCGAAGGGTATAGGGAGGGAAGGGTATTACAGGAGATATTAACTGATATATCATCAATGACACTATCCCAACATTACAATTACAAGCTACATTATACTTGTTACATGTCACGCAACAATGATATGGTTATGGGCAAAAGTGCTATGATCAGAGTAAAACATCAGAGGAAATTTATCAGAGGGGGGGCAGGAAGAATGGTCATAATTGTGGGGGGGGGGGGGTGGTAATACAGGAGAAATTATATCATCAATGACACTATCAACATAACAATTACATGCTCTATTAACTGCTACATGGCACTACTTTAACAATGTGTTTACATTACAATTACAAGCTCCATCCCACATACAGTACATCATAATACATGTCACGCAACAATAATACTTTGTACATGAAAAGGTTATGAGAGTGCTACGATCAGAGTTAAACATCAGGGATTGAAAGATGGGTATCAGAGGGGGGAAACAGCAGGCACAGAGGAGGGCAGGAAGTGATGTATCTTATGAAACCAAGACACAGAAGACAGAGCAGTGGGAAATATGAATCATAAATAATGTAGATAGGTAATCAGGGATGCTAACAAATTACAAGACAGGAGCCTGAAAATAAGATTATGATCCGTCTTTGTGTGGAAAATTACTACACTGAGCCTACAAAATTAAACTAAATTTGTATAAAGTGCTAAGATTTAACATCATACAAGAACCAGTTCAACATTCTTATTTAACACCCAATATCAAAACATCATAATTTGGAGTAAGAAATCATGTTTTCCGATCACTTTTACTTGGGATTAATATTTGATAACATCCTTTTCTGTTTTCTACTCACACAATTCTATAAATTATGGCTAGTTTTCAAAAGGAGAGTGAAGGAGGGAGGCAAAACATACAAAAGGAATGGGTATTTACACAAAAAATAGAATTGGAAAGTGCTAAATGAAAGGCAACACAGAGACAATCAAGACTAACATAATTATAGTGTAGCTATCGGACAAAAATGTATTAAAATTTAATTTTTGTTCTTACCTCGCCGACGAACCATCTGAACTTGCAAACGAAGATCCACTCCGTGACAGCTGATTGGACGATCCATCCTGCATGCGAAAACGGCGTTGGATAAAAGCGGGGACAGAATTTTGGTTAGGCCGCTTAACAAGTCGTAGATAACGTGTCTTTAATGAATCAGCCATTTTTATTCAATAAAATAATTTCTTTTTTATTAGAATAATAGTTCAGTTTGAACGATCCCAGATATATGTTCCAATGAGTCCAACATGGATAGTTCATAAAAGAATATAGCAGTCACATCCAAATCTGCCTAAAATGGTCGGCACCAAAACTGAAAATGTTTGTCAGAAGTTTTCAACGAAGAGCTGTTATTATCCATTGTGATCTATTGCTGGTGTGATATTCTCCTACAAGTATTCGTGAAGTAAACACATCGCTTTAGACTTTCAAAACTTAGTATCAGTACCACTTCGAGCGCAAACTTCAAGCAAACTTCAAGCACTCAGATCGATGATACAAAACCCAAAACCAATCGTACAGTTAAAATAAACCGCAGTGATTTCCAAACCAGGTATGATCCACTTTCGGAAAATTGTCCGGAAGTGACGTAAATAAAAATGATAGAATAACAGATGTCATTGAAGTCTCTTCACTTAACACTTTCCCTCTGATGCATGGAGGCACAAACTGTCAAATCCAAGGTTACGAACGAACGCTGCTTGCTTTGATGACAAGAGCAGCTATGTTTTTATAACAACAGAGGATATCATCAAACAACAGCGATCATCGCATACAAGGCCCTCCACACACAAATTCTGCACAAACTGCAATAAATGATAAAGGTATGCAGAATATGAAGATAATTCCAAAAGGGAGTGCAGTAAAAATTGACTTAAAATATATTATATATACAGGTGTAACAGGGTTGACAAAAGTTCAAAGTTATTCTACTCCAATGGATGCAAATCTGTCTGAATCAGTAAGGATGTAGAAATATTTGGCGGTGGTCTACTTGGAGTACAATGTCCCTCGCAGTCGTCAGGTCCGTTCCCAAAAGCCATGGTGTGTAGACAGAGGCAAGTTGTCAGGACGAGTTTGAATTTGAGTTGCGGCTTTTTCTAGGGAGACCCCAAATAAAGTATGACAGCTGTCAGCAGACACGTAGGGATTACACAGCGCAGGAAAAGTGATAGAGAGATAGAGAGATAGAGAGATAGAGAGAGGGGGGGATACATTTGAGGAGATACAATGGAGAGGGGGTGAGGATGTTTAGAGAGAGAGAGGGGGGGAGGGGGGGTACTGGCAAGAGGATGTAGAAGAGAAAATTGATATCACATAGGGATTATACACAGTACAGAAGAGAGAGAGGGGGGGAGAGGAGGGAGAGTTAGTGAGTGAGAAATCACAAAGATAAAAAAGCTGGGACGTTAAAAGAGAGAAGATATATAAGAGCAGATATGGAAAGAGCGGGTAAAGAGATACATTTAACATGGGGGGGGGGGGGTAAAAATCATGAGACAAAATGTGGAGGGGTAAGAAAGTTTAGAGAAAGAAGAGGGGTGAGAGGGGTAATAGAAACGTAGGATAAGTTAGTAAAGGAAAGTAAGAGGGAGAGGAAGAGGGGGGATAGGATAAGGGGGGTAGGGGAGGGAAGGGGTATGGGAGGGAAGGGGGGGGGGGGAGAGACAAAAGAGAGAGTTAGATAAGAAGAGAAGGGGAGAAAGAAACCCCAATGAGAGGGAATATAATTCAAACTAAATTTACAAACCTTTGGGGGTATACGCATGAGAAAGTTGGAGCAGAGAAGAGAGAAAAAGAGAGTGAGACAGAGAGAAAAAGAGAGTGGACAGAGAGAAAAGGAGACGGGGAGAGAGAGAAGAGGAGACAGGGATAGAAAAGGGAAGAGATAGTTCATAGATATTGAAGAAGCTTGGAGTGGGGGAGGGAGGGGTAGAGATGACGGATCAGATTACAAACTTGGCCGAGGAACTATGATTTTACTCCGGAGAACTGTTGAGTCAGGGCTACGGTCTATCATTGTTGTATTGTGTTGAATGGATTTTTAATTTGATGTACAGAGAAAAAGATGTTGTGTTATAATATGTGTAATGATAATCCTGGCAATGCATGTAATGTACAATGTAGCTATTAAAATTTATTATAATACTAACACATTTTTTATAGTGCCTAATTTATATACTTGCATATTTTCTATTATCTAATCATCACAAACTTATACTATACTTTACAGAAATTACATTTAATACAATACTGATGGAGGGGAACAAATTACTCAATTACCCTCACTCGGTTGAAAGTCTGTACGAACGCTGAGCATTTAATAATATGTTATCCATGAATGACCTGGGGTGTATTCTGAAATGATTTTAAGTTAACCTGTTGCTTACGGGAACCCGGGTGGGCTATGTACAAAGTCTATGGGGATTTCAGATTCTCGAAGTGAACGGGTTAAAATTGATTGTATCTACGTCACTAAAATATATTTTGGCAAATCGCTATTCCTTAAGTACAGATGAATATTTTAGTGACGTAGATATGACGTAGATACGATAAATTTTAACTTAAAATCGATTTCCGAATACACCCCTAGATCTCCTTCTCTTTTGAATATGTGTATGAGTGTGATGTATTATCTAGTAAACTACTGCTATATATATTAACTTTATTTTGTTCATTTTATTTTTGTATGTCAAAATGTTAATTGTTAATTGTAATTGTATATTTGCTGTATTGGGGCCTCATGCAAACTGCTTCTTCGAGGTCCCGGACGGCTATGATTTATAAAACGTACATTGATTGTTTTACTTTTGTATTTTATTTGCCAACAAAATTAATTGAACTGAATTCAATTATATAACACATAATTAAACAAAAAACACTTATAATGAATTACATGGGATGGGTTAACTTTAAATCATAAAACCATAGCTATGGCAGGTACTTTTTTTTTAATTTTATAATAAAGCGGCCCTAAAATAAGTACAAAATAGCATTGTGACCTCTAGGCGGCTCTGTAGAGCCAATGAGTCAAGACTCTGGTGACAAACGGGCGATTTTAGTTATTCATTCTTTAATTGGCCGTGAGACATTGTGTATAGAGGGGTAGCCAAAGCTGACAAACAATGTAGGGGGCCCCAGCCACGCTGGCCACCGAGTGATTTTGGGTTGGAAATCTTACAAATTAGTGTGTCATAGAAAATATGGCTATCGATGTAATAATCTATTCACTCATAGATATTGAAATTAACATAGGGTTGATGTAAAGTACATACATATATATTGTCCCTTACCCCTTGCAATGGAACCTGGTGGGCTACACCACAAAGTCAATGGGGATATCAGTATCTCAAAGGGAACGGGTTAACCCCTTGCCAATGGAAACCGGGTGGGCTATGCTCAAAGTCTATGGGGATTTTCAGAATCTCAGAATGGGTATCAGACAGTATATTAATCCTTTCAATACTTATTTGGTTCTAGAGTATGTATTCTCTATACACCACAGGCCAGATATCTTCAGAACTAGTCCTAAACAGGGTAATCAATAAAACAGTCTATGGTTCATTAGCACTGTGTTCGCTAACAAGCGCCTGACTGGAATACTCCCCAGGGAGTGGAAAATTGTGTACTTTGTATGCGGGGAATAATAGCAGCGTGTACTGTTGACGGTGGGGGGGTGGGGCGGGGGGTGTTGTCATAATAATATCACATAGGAGGCTCATTGCGCAATTCATGCTCTATAAATGTCTATTATTATTATGTCATTTAAATCAATGTTGATCAAGGTTGAAAACAAGTCATTTTCAATTTTAATTTCGAAGTCAGTTATTTCTTTTCTTTTAAATATTTACTACTTCTCTATCCTCTGCACAAAATAAAAAATAAAAAGGTGTCCTTGTATAATTGACACATAACAGTTTCTCTGGGAAATTAATATAATGAAATGAAAAATTGCAAGAGACAAAGAGGGGGTAAAGGGGGATAATATTGATTAGAAGTGCCACTAAAGAAAGAAGACTAATTAGCTGTGACCAAAAGTTGACAGAAATTTGAGAAACGATGTTTAACAGCCATCGATCTGGGTGAATGAGAGGGAACATACTAATTTAAAGGGATCTAGTAACATTGTCAAATCCTCAAAACTACTACCTAGAACTTTAGCAGTTTTCACATACATTGTTGTATTCGTATTACTAATAGATCATGGAACAGGTATTTGTTTTTAGATTTCCCCTACTTTAGAAAGATATTGAAGTGTGTTCAGATTTTAATTATCCACTGGAAAGTTATTTCCTGTGACAAAGATCATGTGCAATGAGATGGCAAATTTTACTTGCTTCTTTGCCTCATTACTTGACCATATCATATCAATTTATCACAAAATTTGCACACATTACTTGGTGGACATCAGTCACACAGTACACACTTTGATCAACCATTGATCACTTTTTTGCACATCCCAACAAAGTAACTAGATCCCTTTAATTCAGATAGTTTTACTATCATATCGATCTTATGAACAAATTTGATACAAATCAAGATATGTATGAGCAAGTTAAGACGAGTAATGTAAAACTTACAAAGTACACAAAACAGGCATATCTGTTTAAGATAGATATTTGATAATTCCACCGTTATTTAATCTTTATAACGTTCTTCAAATGCACGGATAAGAACAGGAAGAGAATACTGAGTTGTATTTTGTACAGGAACATGTTTCCCAATATTTTGACCCACCCCCCCCCAAAAAAAAAAAAAAAAAAAAAAAACAGGCAATCTGCCCTGCTGATTCCAATTGAAATTTTTTTTTTTTTTTTCCGCTTACCCCGATCGGTTAACCGGTTTTCCAAATAACCAGACTTAACTACAGGGCTAGTCTCATTGACAAAAAAACTTTACATAAACATTGGGCCTATTCAGTAAACAAAAGAGGACAAAAAGAAATTACAGTGGCGAAACAATTTTTTTTATCTGATGCTGCTCACTTTGAGAACGCTCTGCTCAAACCATTGTCACATGATCCCTTCGCATGGAAGTAAGATGTTAAGAGTTCGTGCAACACTTGGCAAATGAGGGCAGCATTCGAATTGGCTACCATGTCTCATTGACAAAAATAAAACGTTACTAAATCATTGGGGCCCATACCAACTGTATAACAAAGAAAGAAAAAATACCGTGGTCAAACATTTGTTTTCTCCAGCTACTGCTCACATTTGCTATTTGCACTCTCCAAACCATTGTCACATGATCCATTCACATGGAAGTAAGATGTTAAGAGTGGGCAAACACTGGGCATATGGAGGGCAGCATATCGACTTTGACTACCATGGCTCATTGACAAAAAAACTTTACAAAAACATGGGGCCTAGAAAAACAAGAAATACAGTGGCCAAACAACTTCTTTTTATCAGATGCTGCTCACTTTGAGATCACACTGCTCAAACCATTGTCACATGATCCCTCGCATGGAAGTAAGGATGTAAGAGCTTGTGCTACACTGAGCATTAGAGGGCAGTATTCCCACTTTGACTACCATGTCTCATTGGACAATTTATTCCTGGCAGAATAATCTCAGGAATAGAACTCCTCGTTTTCTCACAATTTTAATGGTCAACTCACTCAAATACAATTTAATTTCAGTTTATTCCCAATCAAACTTTATTATTTATCTTTAACATACGCTCTAGTATAATCAGGACCAGTCCCTGAATGGGTCAATATGCGAATAATCAATCTATGTGGGGCATTTCCTTTTAGCAATACTATGAAGCCAATATTATCAGAAATTAAGTAATTGTTAAACAAATATGGATTCTAATTCAATTGAAAATTCCGCCTATGAAAAAGGAAATTCGGGCTAGACATCAAATTATTTTGCCTACGTGGGACTAAGTGATTTACCCAGGGACGTTAACCCTGCAATATTGCATCAATTTGGCCAATCAAATTTAGGGAGCCCATTTACGATTGAACATTCATGGTATGGCCACTTAGGCAAGTTATTATATCATTTATGTTGATAAATTAGCCTCATTGATTTGAATTGTAGCAATTATTGTCAATAATAGCCCTGTTAACCTGTTCAGGACTCCTCCAAGAAACCCAAAACACTTACGTTGGGAGTCTATGGAGTTGTTCTGTTATACCATAAATCGAATCATCTCAACGAGTTAAAAATTAGTTTTTAGAATGTTCAAAGTTGCTTTGTTTAGAAAACTTCTAGATGTAAAGTATTGCTTCTAAAAGGAAATTGCATTGACATCCTTATACTCTCAACATATACATTGTATGTTCAACTTCCATGATAATTACTATCATGCATCTTTGATTTAATTTTGCATTTTGTGTAATTTTGTCAATTTGTTTGATTTCCACAAACTTTTTTAGTCATACCACTAAAGTATTTGCAATGTGTAATGTTTTCCCTGTATTTTCATGACAACTCATGTTTTGTAAGTCTAGAACTTTAGACTCAGTCACTGACCAATACCTCTCAAATCACCAAGAAATGCTTTTAGTTATTTTATTTTATTTATCACAATAGTCTCTTACCTCTACTATCATGTGTTGTATTATGAATTTGTAAAAAAAAAAAAAAAAAAAACGATAATATGGTCAGCATTCTAAACTCTGTCATGTTCTTTGAATTGTCATAACCTTTCCACCCAGGCCTAGTCGCTTCACGATTGTTGATGAGTTGTTGTTCTCGTATCCCTTACAAGGCATTATACCTACATTCCCCTTGAGTATTTGCATTGTGTATTTACGTCTCCCTCTGACTTTTCTCTTTGTTTTCTCTTTCAATGGCCCTACTTTATCCACGCTCTTTCTTGTCTGTTAATCTTAGAACATATCCCTCGGGGGGCACAGGTCCTTTCCTTAGGGGAATACATTTTCTCTATATCACAAGTACATGTACTTCCAAAATAAGGCCCGGTCACATATGACCAGATATTGTTAAGGACGACTGACGGATATAACATTTAAAACCAAATTAATCAAAATTAAAATCAAAATTAAATCAAATTAAATCAAATTATCCGGTGGTGAAAGTCTCCTCCATTGGCTTCAAGTCAAACTCTCGCAGATAGAACAATGCACAATCCGCCTTGACCAAAAAATGAATACAAACGGAGACGAACCGATTGACAATTTGCCTCTCCATTGCGTCCGTTTACGTAATCCAAGTGATATGTGACCAGGGGGGTGTTTCACAAAGATCCTAAGTTGAACCTTATCTCTAAGTTGGACTTAAACATTATAGTAAGCCAATTGTATGCTTGGCAATAAAATAGATTCAAAAGCAAAATTTGCAAGAATTTGTTTTCCAAAATTAACATTAAAAACAAGAAATGTCCTTGCTAATAGAAAATATGTAACGGTTTGAACAAACAATTGTTTGCCTTTTAAAAGACTTTTACCAAAAAAATCAAAGGAGACTATGGTTTCCATACTTTTAAAAGTCCAACTTAGAGATAAGTTCAACTTAGATCTTGTGTAAACCACCCCACAGGCCTTAAGTAGTGACAAAAGCATCAAAAGGTCTCTGATGTAAGAGGAGAGAGGGATAGCCAAGTCAAGAAGGTTGCTAGAATATATTTTCTCCATCCCATCTCCCTCCACTCGCCACCACTCTAATAATTGTGTCCCACGGCTAATACTATACTTGCGTCGTGAGCATTGTAACAAAATCCTTATCCTGGGATTTGGGGGGGTTATTTTTGTCCTGGACATCCGAGAGCAAAGATTTGGTATAAACTATATGTGATGAAAGTGTTGATAGCATTACAGAATAACACATCAAGTTGGCTCGTCTCAAACACTAGAGGAGCTGTGTTGATTATACCTCTCTCATGAAACATGTGAAGATATCTTCTTTCTTTTTTTTTGGGGGAGGGGGGGGGGGGGGGGGGGTGGGGGGGAAGGGAAGGGGTTGTGTTCTCTTTCAATCTGTACGCCCATCTGTCCTATTCTCATTTCAAAGTTTGACGACAATTTGATTGTGATACATACCATATAATCCAAACCCAATTATTTATTTACATTACTAGACCGGAATGAAAAACATCGTATTTGCTATAATGCCTCGTCACATTGTGATTTTGTCTATACTAGCCCTCTTGTGTTCAATTCTGGGAAGGTGAAGCTGAGCTCCAGCTGGATGGACGGGGATGTTAGGCAATGAGTAGTGACAAAGCAAACAAATGTTCATGACCTCGTACGTGTAAGTTTGCCCCTGTTTTTCCCCGGCAAAATAGGTCCGACGACGGGGCTCAATTAAAACGTCAACGGTTGACCGAGAGGCTTCCGGCCGCGAACGTACGAGATCACGTTAAGAGTGGGCGCTGTCACGGGCACTTGTGCGCCTCCACATTATTGACACAGACATGAGTCAGCCGGCACTCGTCAATAGAGTTCGCACATTGTTCAAGACCCGGATCAAAACCAAGATTTCAAATTGCCTCACCTCATAGTTGTTATGCATGTCTAATACTGTACTTCAAGCCACTAGACAAGGGACGTTAACCCACTGCCTACAGGAACCTGGTGGGGCCTTGTATTAACTCTACAGGGAATTTCAGAATCTAGAAGGGAACAGGTTAAGGAAGGCACATAAGACAGTTTGAACGTGTAGTAAGAAAGACCTACCAAAGGGATACCCATGGATCCACACTCGCCTTTTTGTCAGGGTGCCCATCGGGCCAATGAATAAATTTCCTCTCCTTTTCGGTGCTGAAAGGAAAATTACTGGCCCCAAAATTGCATTTCATGGAATAAACTTTTTACTATTAAAATATCACTCTTCCTGATCAAACCTGTGATATAGACGAAGCATGACAATGGAGAGAAACAAGATTTTATCAATTTTAGTCAATGTCAGGTGAAAATCGGATTGCCCGATCGGCCACCAAAATATGACTTTTTTATACATTTTTGCTGGCCGAAGTGCAATTTCACACTGGCCCCGGGCCAGGCGGCCAGTGCTGAGTGTCGAGCCTTGGGATACCCCAAAGATGGCCTTTATAAGCAGGTGTCCTTATAACCACGTTTAATTACATGGCAAACAGATTCCTACAGAATCAAGAAAACGAATAAATGTGAAAGACTGCTGAAAACTGCTTATCCGTTATAAAAGCAAGAGTAAATCCAATGAGTCAAATTAAGTTGCCTAGCTTTCCGGACCTGGCAGATCCTTCGTCTTGGGCTGAGCTGAATCTAGAAAAAATAGCTCTTTAAAGACAGGTTTATAGACTAGCAAGTTTGAATGTCTATGCAGGTGTTCTCTATAATTATTATAGGTTCTATTACACGCAAAATGTTTCCTCAGAAGCAAGAATAAAGGCTCTTCAAAGACTAAGGTTAATTTTTCATAATTTTTCATAATCAACAAAAGGGGGTCTTTTACACAGGTGGTTGCTAGAACAGTTAACTACATAGTTGGTATGAACCAAAGATATACCCACCTCGGATAATACAAAAGACACCTGAAATGCAGCTTTGAAATTGAGTAGAGCAAGTTACCTTGAAAAGGGCTACTACAATTATAAAGTGATCTCCGAAATGACTTTGGCTGCGGATATGGAGCATCATACTATGATAGAGAAAGAGAATTATGGGCGCTGGGATTCTGCCTCATCCTCAGCTGGCGCTAGTGCAGCCTCCCAAGGCTGGGGCGTCGGCCGGTATTGCCGGGTACTGAGTATGGATTCCTACTTACAGGCATTCAGCCGTAATCCCACTGATGGCTCCGGTCACAAAATCTCAGGTTCCTCTCGTACTGGTATTGTTTAGTTATGATGTTTTGACAGGTTCCAACGTTGATATACAATGTCAAAAACGTTGCTACTAAACTTCTCAACATTATGAGTCCTTCAGATAAATAGTAAATTCAAATTCAATGACTATTTTATAATAAGATTAAAGAATGATTCCCTTCTCTAGGAACTGACTCTACTATTTGTACTTGCTTGTATTTGCAGAATGTCCTTATGTAATGGGGGAATTAATAAATAGATTACCCCTAACCCCCCCCCCCCCCCCTCCCTCTCCCTTCTGCAAGGAAAATTGGAAGTGTATTTTATGGGGTTACTTTCACATTTGCTATCATATAGCTCTTTTTGGCATTTTGGTTGCTAAATAGCGCAGTGAAAATAATACCCGGGGGCTTAGGCTATTTATTATTTCACTTCTCTTCCCCCCCCCCCCCCCCCCCCCAACAACAAAAGAAACCAGTGACCATTTGAGTCAAGGAGCTATCAGTTTTGCACACATTTTCATGTCTGGAGAGGGACACACTGGAGTGTTTTGTTACTTTTCTGACATGATTTGGACTAGTTGAGGACCGAAACCAGACATAACAAGGTGTTTACCCAGACACCTTTTAAGCATGTTTGCGGTATTGATTATATTCATAAAGGTCTAGTTTAGATGATAATTGTCAAGTTGTTAGCTAGTAACCAAGACAAAACAAGAGTATTTATCAGACAGTTAAAACCATTTTAGCAGCATTTCTTGTATGGATAGTATTCATATAAGATTCAGATTATATTAGTTTCAGATGATCATTGCAAAGCTTTTTAGCATGGAACTATTGAGACAAAACAATATGAGTTACAGACAAGCACATCTTGTGTATCGATTGCACTCATATAAGTCTAGTTTGGACGATAGGGCTAATAAGTTAGCAATCAAAACCTGTCTTAGTGGGACAGGTGGCCACCACATAGGTCTCCAATGTGTCCTCTCAAGACAGAACTGTGTGCCAAACGTAGGGGGACTCTTTTGTCGGGGGGAGGTGATCTACTGCCGAGGAAGATGTTATTTACTTGACCGGGGCTTTTGACAAGTGTGACTCTAGATTAAAATATTTGTAGAAATAATTCATTCCACATCTTCAGTAGATTAGATGCTGATGTTAGTGAGAAAAATGATGACGTGAGAAAATTGACAAAATAACAAATATTTCAGGCTATTTCTTTATGCAATCAACAATCATTTATCTAAAGTGAGAAATAATAGAGAATTCCATAATGTCCTTCCACATTAACTGCCATGGACTTTAATCTTCTCTTATCATTAGAACGATAAATAGTATGTTCTATAAGATATATGGGTTTGGCCTACTATTTACACACTGATGCTAACATCAATTTAATGTCATGCATAGTTCCTCTGAAACAAGATATTAATACATATATTCCTCCCTATTATCCCATAATCCTATCAGTTTCAATAAAGGATTAATGTATGTCACTCTTTTGTTTCATTAGAAATAAAATTTTCTAAAGAGAAAAATGATGTTTCTAATGTTTGCCTACAATTTACACACTCGTGCTAACACCATTTCATGCATGCATTGGTTCCTCTGTAAACAAGTTATTAATACATATCTTCCTCTCCTATTATCCAAATCCTATCATGTTCATTATAGGACTAATGTACGTCACCCTTTGTTTCATTAACGGCACATCGCAAGCCATTAACGAGCTTACAGTAATGTGCTATTAGCTTTATCTACATACCATTGCATGCCAAATCGGCGAATTGGCTCTAATGGGATTATGAAGAACAAAATATTAGCATCCCGTCCGATGGCTAATGAGATGGAAAAGT
>JBAMJV010002667.1:0-19113 GCA_037951105.1 Echinarachnius parma
TCAGCTATGTTTAATTCATTGCTTCTGTTCGCCTCCCTATTTTGTTCTGTACGAAGCTATTTTAAAATTGTCCCACTTTTCTAAAAATGATATGTTAGGGTACCTCGGTCTCCCGCTAGTTTCTTCTCCTCCTTTCCTATTTTCTAATTAATCTTTTCTTATCTCCAAAGGAGTTGGTGGTTTATTTTTATTTTTACTGTCTATAAATATCATATATTTTTATCTAAAATTATTATATTATTTAATAACTGTTCCCTCCCTATGTTTAACTCAATTATCCCTACATGGATACCTTTCAATTTATAATTATTTAATCTCTATCTAAATTAAATAGATTCCCCACACTCTTCCAAATTGAGTTTTACTTTCTCACAAAGCAAAATAAATGCTCGTAAGTTTCTTCAATATTTACCACAAAAAGAACATAGATTACTATTAACCATTTTAAATGTATATAAATGTAATTTCGTATATCTAATATTAATAAAGCATTTTAAATTGAAATTCCTCTAGCTTACTATTTAAAGTGCAGTATCATGTTATCATCAAAAAGAGCGTTAAAACGTAAGATGGGGCGCTCTCTAACACTCATCGGTTTCAACCATTTTGAATAAAATATTGTGTCATGTGATGCTTTGTTGAAATAGTGATTAGATAGTTAAATAACCAACAACTATTTAAATACCTATTTTGGTAACTTTTTGAAAGAGGAATGCATTTTATTTTATTTTTAAAGGCTGGTTCAAAATTCTCTAATAAACCTGGGGCCCCAGTTTATTTCAAATAGTTTATTTATGGATATTTCAGCCGTCTCTGAACCGATTTTGATCAAACAAAGATGATTTTATTATTTTAATATTATGCTCTTTCAAATTTTACACTCCGTTTTTCATATACTCACAACAAAATAAGTAATCTAGCGCCCTCTCTACCAAAACTCAACTATCTCTTTAATAGCTGGAGGCGATCAGCCTACATCACAAATCACATCACATCAGGGTACGGAAAAGAAGGATGGACTCCTGTAGACTTTCAGGCTTCTCTGCGTGATTGTTGCTACTGTACGTCTATTTTAACTTCAGGCTGCGCATGCATTGAGGATCGGCTCTGTTTGAAACTTTGATCCACAATGTTTATCCAAAAGATTCTTAAAATTAATTGACAGTTTTTTCTTCAACGACTTTCTCTTGCAAGATATTCCAGTCTGATACCCACTCTCTGACTAAACGATTTACTTCTATGTCCAATCTTGATCTCGCCTATACAGTTTGTGTGCATGCACCCTAGTGGTTGCATGAATTGCTGGAGTGAAGAAAAGTATCACTGGAGTTTCCAAGGCATCCAGTCATCAGGTTTGAATACTGTAATCATATCTCCAACGCCGTCATCGATAATGCTAGGAGTGCAGGTTGAGACATTCCAAGCGTTGCTCATATTCCATTTCTACGGAGATCTGGTACTATACTGGGAGGCTCATCTCTGGAACTTTTTCTATTTGGTCTGCATCGAGCTTGTAATCGTAAGTGCCAAAGGATATTTCCCATACTCTGAAGTGTGGGTCGTACAAGTGTATTGATGAGTATTGGCAACATCTCTATGGGTTATCTCTGAAATGTCCATTTTAATCATCCCTAGGATCTGATTAGCTTTTAATACAGCCGATGACACATGTTATTGGAAGTGAGTTCTTCGTCTATTATCACCCCAAGATCCTTCTCTTGTCTTGTCTCTCCGTTCTGAAATCATACATGAAAGTAAACTGTATCTTGGGTTGTTTCTCCCGATGTGCAAAACTTTACACTTTCCAACATTGAATTTCAGTAGCCAAGATTATGGATCATTTGACTGCCTAATCTAGATCTTCCTGGAGTGACTCCTTTTTAGTAATCGAGCTAACATCTCTAAAAATCTTTGTATCATCAGGCAAATATGTAAATGCTATTGGAAATAGCAACCGGGAGGTCATTAATGTATAATGAAGAGTACAGTCCCAGAACACTCCCTGTGGGAATCCCGCTTTGACGTGGCACCAGTTTGAATTTGAACCATTTATTCCACTCTCTGCTCCCTTCCAGTGATGAACGATTTTATCCATGTATAAGGTTCTCTCCTATCCATAGGCTGATAGCTTCTTGAGTAATCTCTCGTGCGGCACAGAAGTCGAACGCTTTACAAAAATCAAAGTAAACGATATCGATGGGATTTCCAAGAGTAAGTATTGAAGTTGATCTCTTCCATAGCGCAGAGGAGCTGTGTCATACAAGATCTGTTTGGCGTAAACCCATGTGGCAGTCAGACATAAATTGTTGATTCATCATGTGTTGCACCTGTTTATACTCGAATCATGCTTTCCCAAAGTCTTTCCAAATGACTTGACGTAATACTTATTGGGCGATAAGGGGTTTTTCTGCTTTCTCTTGCTTCCTTTCTTATGAGAGGAGTAATGTTACCAATATTCAGTCTTGCGGCAATATACCCTCTCCATGGATTTGCAAAAAATAATTTGCAATGGTTCTGCTATTGATTGAGGCAGCTTCCTTAAAGGGCAATGAAACCCAAGCAAAATGTTGCTTTCATAGTCTTGAGGAGATCAAAGAATAATCTCTGAAAGTTAGGAGCAATAATCGGGCAAGAAACAAGAAAACTACGGCTCTTTGAAGATGTCCATTTATTCCTATGGGGTACTCACTTGGCAACGCACTCTGATAGTGTGGTGACAACCTCCCAATATGTTTTGTATACAAAATTTCCCATTTTTACAGTTTTCTCATTGTCACATTTTTTCATTCCCCCAACTCCATGGTATGTTATGTATAAAAGCATTCTACAAAACATATGTTGAACTCAAACCGAATGTAAACATACATTTTGAGAAAATTGAACAAAAATGGAAATTTTGTGTACAAAATGTATGGGGAGTTAGTCCACACTTTACCACAGTGCGTTGCCAATTTGAGTCACATTAAGAAATACATGGCTCTTTTCAAAGAGCCATAGGTTTCACATTTCTTGACGATTGTGCTCAAATTTTTCAGGACTATTCATTATATTTGGTGTCTAATAGTGCATACAACAATTTGTCTGGATTGCATTGTCCTTTAACAGCCTTGGTTTGCATGCCATCGGGGCTGGGAGATTTTCACCCATTCAATTTCGCAGCTTCGGTTTCACTTTATCCACCTCAATATCTATATTCGTTAGTACAAGACCAGCAGGTCTTGGCATGACATTTATCATCCTCAACAAACCCCTTCCCCTTTCTTTTCTTTTTCTCTTTCTCCTCTTTCTTCTCTTTTCTCTTCTCTTTTCTTTTCTATCCACTCTCATCTCTCTCTCTCTTTTTCTTCTTTTTTTTTTAGGCTGGAAAAGTGGTACGGGACGAATCCGTACCATCCGGAGCGGCTCCGACGGGCCTGAGTAGGCGTTCTCATTGGCCAAATTTGTATAATCCCATTTTAGTAAAATTATATTCTTTCACATGTTTGTAATAAGAGTGTACATTTTATTAGGGGTGTGGGCGTTTCCCACTACTGGCATTCACCTTATTATACATCATTTAAATTTCACTTGCGCGCCGGCTGCCCAGTGACCCCTTGGATAGTTTCTCCCCCACCAACGCACCCGATGCGCAGAATGTGAAAGCTATGCGAGCGAAGTGCACGGCAAACGGCACTATTGGGGCATGTCGACCCGATCTCAGCCCAGCGGAGCGGCGCGAACAAGTGCTGATTTTAGGCCAATTCTAACTGGGCATGCTGACGATTTTTGATTTAATTTCCACCGTTAATTCTGCCTTTAAACGATTCTAGTTTTCTACTGTTCGGTCTTTTACCCTCACACAAGTTCTATATTCAATAATATCACTCCAATGTGTTTTGGCAATAAAGATGTTTTCGGTACTTTCCCAATACGGTTATTAATTGGCTTAAATTGTCAAGCTGTACTTACACCGGGGGGGGGGGGGGGGGGGGGGTACTCAGATTATAGTCGGACGGGGGTAGTGTGCGGCCAGACATCCGAACCCATACCCACATCCATGGGGTCCCTTTTGCTGTAAAAAAAAAAAACAAACAAACAAACAAAAACATGCTTAATTAGCTGTTAAATATAATACAATGGGGCCAATCATTTTGCAGGTTTCTTGATAAAATTATTTATTAGTAAACTGTACCATACTACAGTCTGAGCGGCGCCAGGTATTGTCTTAGGGAGGGCGAAGTTGATACTTTGAGGGCGCGAAGCGACCGAGCGGGGGGAGGGTGTGGGAGGGGGGACTTGGCATTTTTTCACACTAGAATGGAGCTATCTGGTGCATATCGGAGGTGAAATTCTCAAATTTTCAATGATAAGAAAACAGTGAATAGGCTTCAATTATGGTAAGGTAATTTGCAAAATAATGCGAGCGAGTGTGCGAGCTTGAACATTTTAGCAATTTCACTATCGGAAAATGCCATTTTGTTTCAATATTATTGTATGGGTATATTCCTTTTTATGTCTTATGAATGGGTTAAGCAGGGTAAATATTAATATAAACACCCGAGGTTGTGAAATGTATGTAATGCGAGCGAGCGGGACTGAGCTTGACAATTTTAGCAATTTCACATCGGCAAATCCAAAATCCCGGAGAAAAGAGGGGGAAAGAATAAATGAAAAAAGGGGACCCATGTGACATGTCTATAAGGGTTTTTTTTTTTAATGGGACCCATGTGTAGGCCCTAAGGATTTTTTTTTTCTTGTCTGAGGGATCTTTCTTGAAAAAGGCGCCACTTCCCAGCGGCACAATCCCCGTATACACAATTTACGTGGAGTACCCCCCCCCCTAGCACCCCCCCAACCCCCCCCCCCACCCCCCCCTCCCCCCCCCCCCCCCCCCCCCCCCCCCCCCCTCCCCCTGGGTTCTTACACCCCTTTGTTTTTTCATCGTACGCGTACGGTTTACAGTAGATTTATCAGGATAGTGGAGTAAATCTTCCCTGGCCTCTGGTAATAATCATAATACCGGGTATATCGATCGATGAGGGCGCGCGACTTGTGAATCAAATGTGAGGGTCAACGAACTTTACCATAGAAACGGAGATCATGGCGTCTGTTGCTGCGGAAAGTCGACCGCAAACGGTCTCTTTTAGTGACCTTAATGAACGATTGAACGATAACCAGAATGTAGAAAACATGCCAATAGAAGAAAATCAACAAAACGTTGTTAATGACTTTGCAGATTTTTATTCAGATGAGGAAGAAGCAGAAGAACAAGAGGTATAAATTAACGTCTTTCTCAGTTGAATTTCACCCAGTCCCATACATATAATTTTATGTCGTAATCTTCTTCTTCTTCTTGAATTCCTCCAGCCCATGGAACATTTACTTTGTAGATGTGCTCCAGCCTGGAGAACTGTACTATTTCAGTACAGATTATAAAGAAAGAATCGACTATCGGCGCTAATGCAGTTTCGTCTTAAATTAACTGTAAATAATCAACTAACGCACGGTGTGCGTGCCGTTGTAACTAATACTAATAGAGGTTTTTCGCTGTGCTACGCGGCCGCTCTCACCGACGCAGGAACGATCTATTGGTACGTCGGCCGCGCTAAAACAATTCTGTTTTACAAGCCGTTTCGCTTATTTGATCAACGCGGCCGTAGACTCAGCCGGACCGTTGAACAGCTTGGCAGCACACTACACGTACATGCACACTACACACTACACCCCACACACGTTGCGAGCTACGACCTACGTTTGACCTCGCTACGAGCAGCGAGCGCTGCTGATTGGCTGTTTGCCGGATCGAGCGGTCTCTGCACGGACGCTAAATTGACCAAAGACGGTCGGTGAGAACAGTCCAAGAACGGAGGGATCGCTGATACTACAGGAAATTGGTGATTTTTGCACACGACACGTAGTTTGTACGGCCGCGTTGCGCTTGCGAAAAGCCCAAAATGATTCGTCGCTGGTAACAATTTATAACATTTATTGCTAAATACTGTATTTGTTGCAAGTGTAAATTTTTGCAGTTTTTGCTGTTGTGTGCCTTCATTTTCAGAGCATGCCCACCTAACTATAGCAATGGTTGTATGTGTGGCGGACAGGTGCGAACGGGTGGTGGATTTATAAATTTCACAGGCGGGTATTGGATTTCTTCCGATATTTCTGTTTTTAACGATGCTTAGGGCCTTAGGTTCAGATTTTACCACACAAGCACTATTTCAATATTCATTCAACAATATTGATCAATATAGATGTATTCGGCTACTTTCCCAAAACTGGAATTGGGCTTTAAGCTCAGCTCAGACAATGTGCAACGTGTGGCACTTTCGCGAACAGCAGAAGCTAGCCAGCTAGTCGGCCAGAGCTCAGGGGACAAAATCTGACAGCAATACGGTCCAAGCTACACAAACTAGCTGCAAACATACGATCAAATTTCTGGCATCCAGGACGCCTTTTCTTTTGCCTTTTATGAATGATTTGATCCACACATTATTGCTTCAATTGCACAATTGCTTTATATATAAGCCTTAAAAATATGAAAACAAATAAAAACTTACATATCATATTTAGTTATTCACCGATGTGATCCTTTTTCATACGCGTGCTGTGCATGCGTGATCAACAATAACAATTAGTAGTAATCTTTATGAAGACTTTAAGTCTAATATTAAGATATTGTGTATAATTAACATTTTAATTGCTTTTCCCTTTTGTACGTTCATTTTATGTTATTATAGTACTATTATCCCATAGATTTGGTTGAGTTATCCCATATAATGCATGGCAATCATTAAAAAAGGTTGTTTTTTGTCCAGCTGTGTGTGATATTATATTTGACATACCGTAATGTTGTCGGACGGATTTGGGGGGGGGGGGGGTGCACACTATGCATTTGTATTAAAGGAACTACAGCGTCTAGATGGCCTAATTTTCACAATTCGGCTCTCTATATATATAATTTTTCCCGAAGAAAAAGAATTTGGCAGTCATTTCTCATGAAATCAATCAATTTTGGGGTAATTAGTAAATATTTAATTATCCTGGGAACGCCCCTTTCCGGACCCTAAATGTGGGTGGGGCGTAAACTGGCTGCTAAGTGAGATTTGGCATCAGAAAACTAGTCCTAAATCACTACTGTGTTTATTTTCATGGATTTTTTTTCAGCAGACCTATGTTTCAAATCATCAACTATGGAATAAGTGTCAAAGTATGTCGTATTCTTTAGGTCCTTTAAAGGTAAAGGCCAGTTTTGGAAATGCCCCCCTCTCAAAAAAATGAAATGGAAGCTCTTTTTACCAATAATTGTACTAGAGGATTATCCAAATTTGGCCAAGAAACCGCCTACTAATTGATATATTTGCAAAATTATAAATTGATCTAGGGCTGGATAGATATCGCCAACGCGGAATCGCCCATATGCTACGTGTATTACGACCACGAGGTGTACACAAGGTGTTCGCTAATACGGGCTTGTCCCTAGCTTGTCGATATCTCCCCCAGTGCTAGCGGCGCTGACAGGTCTGAACTCTGAACGGGCGGTGGATTTATGAATTTCACAGGCGGATATTGGATTTCTTCCGAAATTTCTGTATTTAACAATGCTTAGGTTCGGATTTTACCACACAAGCCCTATTTCAATACATATCGTCGCTGGGCTGTTAAAACCTCGTATCTCAAAAAAACAAAATGTTTAGGAGAGCAAAAAAACATTCTTATTTTAAAGGGATACCTGTAAAGTGTCAGATATTGCACAAAATGACATTTGAGACTTCAATCCTATATCAATATCATTGTAAAATACAATTGAAAGATTTGTGAAAGTTTGAAAGAAAACGAACACTGTTTACCTAGTGAAAAAAACTAATATTGAGTTCATATTTTATCACCGAATACTGATGGTCTGTTGGAGATTTGTCGCAGTAATAATCATCCGTTTGATCGTGACGATATCCGCACCCGTGTATACAGCTACAGACGGTACGGAATTCATGGAATTTGCGCACGCTAGGCTTGGGCCATGACAAAGAATGACAGAAAAAGAGTTGACGCTTTTGAGATGTGGTGCTACAGAAGGCTGTTGCAGGTGTCATGGAAAGAAAGAAAGACAAATGTGTGGATCCTGAACAAGATTGGTACAGACTTATCTATCAGAAGGGGAATTATGGAGAGGAAGCTAAAGTACTTTGGGCACATCGTTAAAGTGAAGGAGTTGAAAAACAAATACTGCAAGGAGCAATTGAAGGAAAACGTAGAGGTCGTCCACCAACATCTTGGACTGATGATGTAAAGAGAGTGTCTGGAGAAGGGATGAAGGGTGCAACGAGGTTGGCGGAAGATAGAGTTGCATGGCGTGCTTTCGTGAAGACCACAGCAGCGCTACACAGCGCCACCTGAACTTGATGATGAGGCTCAAAGTTCAGTGGGTCGGGAAAATTTCCCACGCGCGCTGGCAGGACGTGTTCAGCGACGACAATTGTACTTTTTATCAAAACCGTTAGCTAACGCTTTTGAAATAATAATTTTCAATGATAATTATCTTCATGCTAAAGGGACATTTGAAAAAATCGAACCCTATTTTATTCCTCTCTTACCATAAGCTAAACAACACGGCAGAAGAGAAACGAGGAAGCTCCAAGTATTTTTTGTGGAGTTAGACACTTTACAGGCATGCCTTTAACAAATTATGTGCGTAGGGTATGTTATTTGAACTTAAGACTATGTTTGATAATCAATTCGATATGAAATGGATTAAATGCACGAAAAATAATTTGGAAGGCGGGAAATTGAGATTTTCGCACTAAATCCTAACATGAGATACGAGGTTTTCCAAATCATGTGGTAATTAGTTACATGTAGATGAATCACACCTTAAAGGGACTTAGTAACATTGTCCAAATCCTCAAAATATAATTTTAATTCTAGCGGTTCCTTCATACCTTGTTGTATTCGTATTAACAAGAAAATCATGGGACAGGTTTCGGTTTTTCAAATTTCCCTTTCGTTACAAAGATATGTACGATCGAAGTATTCAGATAAGAAAAAACTCCGGGCGAGTTTTTCTTCTGTGTACAAAGTGAGTTAGTGCATATCACTTTGCATTTTCGCTCATTACTTGGCCATGCAATGTCCATTTGACTTGAAATTTTCACACAATACCCTGTGGACATATGAGATAACAACAATATACATTGCATAAACCATTCATCACTTTTTGCACATGTGAACAAAGTTACTAGATCCCTTACTTGCGTGATGGAGAAGTTGTGCTGCCTCATACGCAAGAAGAAAAACCTTAAACTTCACATTTATCAAAAAAAGTAATTTTCACCAAAATTTGAGATACGAGGTTTTAACAGCCCAGCGACGATCGTCGCTGGGCTGTTAAAACCTCGTATCTCATAAAAACAAAATGTTCAGGAGAGCGAAAAAAAATTCTTATTTTAACAAATTATGTGCGTAGGCTATGTTATTTGAACTTAAGACTATGTTTGATAATCAATTCGATATGAAATGGTTCAAATGCACGAAAAATAATTTGGAAGGCGGGAAATTGAGTTACGAGGTTTTCGCACTAAATCCTGAAATGAGATACGAGGTTTTCGAAAAGATGAATTTTGACATTTTTTTTTTAAGATAAAAAAATTATGCAACTCATGTGGTTATATTAAAAGATGAAATTTTACACCTTAAACTTCACATTTATCCAAAAAAGTAATTTTCACCAAAATTTGAGATACGAGGTTTTAACAGCCCAGCGACGATATTCAACAATATTGATCAATTGATCATTGAGCTTAGTCCCATGTGATTAATTTGGCGTAACCTTTCAGAAACACACTGGGACTAAGCTCAAAATCGGCGCGAATAATTTTGTAAAAGGAGAGGTAATCAGTTTTAAATGAAAGCATACCCATACAAGATTACCTTGGGCTTATTCATATGGATATATGTTGCTTTGGTATTCATTTATATTCCCAAAATATGTTTTTTGGGATCATTTTCAAAAGAAAAAAAAACAGATTTTTTTTTTTTTTTTTTTTTTTTTTATTTATTTTTTTTTTTTTTGCCGATCCGATGTTCCGATTTTTTCTGCATGATCGGAAATCGGCAAAAACGGTCCGATCATGTATGATCGGATCGTGATCGGCATGCCGATCCGATGATCGGTTACAGCACTAGTATTCGGCTACTTTCCCGGAACTGAACTTGGGCTTTAAGAAGGGGGCTACTGCCTTTATTATTTTTTTGTTGTCTCCCTATTTCAATATGTTATTTATATGATTAATATGATTGATATAAATACATCAGGCCCGTAGTCCGGAATTTTCAAGGGGTGGGGGGGGGGGGACGCGTATTTTACCAAAACGGGACAAGGCCATTGTTTGAGTCGTGTAAGCTTTGGGGGGTGGGGGGGGGGGGCGGTCAACAAGACTGATCATTGCCCGAAACCGATAAAAAGTGGACCATACATACCCCCCCCCCCCCCCCCCCCCGCTAGGTCTGGGTTTTCTGTATTTTTGTAAGGATTCCCCTTATAAATGGTTTTTACTGTTTTTGTCTGGTGACTTGGGGGGGGGGGGGGGGGCATGTTTTTGTCAGATGATTTTTTTTTTTTTTTTTTTTTTTTTTGGGGGGGGGGGGGCATGCATGCCCCTGTCCCCATACAGCTACGCCACTGGCACTTTCATTAAAAAAATTTACTCAGTGAAAATAGTATAAACACTAATGATTTCCATTTGATATATATTGTTCAGATGAATTTTAATTCTGTATACATAATAATTGTGTTTATATGTCTCCCCTTTTCTCTTTGATTGTGTATGCATGCAGCTGTGCCCAGATGGTGTGTTGAGTGAGCGTGCTATAGCAAGAGGACTCTGCAATCTAGGGCGGTCAGCTGACGGCACACAGCTCACTTTCCTCAACCTCACCCTGCCAGTATGTACATCTTATTCCTCTAAAGGGATTATTAGTATCATTTCAGATATTTGAATTTCTATTCATTAGTATATTATCAAACTAAACAAATATAGTATGGTGTATATAATATATACAGTGTAGCCAAGAATTATTTGGACACATTGAAACAATCACTTTAATTTAAATGATGCTAGAACAAATTTTGAAGAAAATGTTTGGTAAAAAGCTGCCTAAAATTCAGTGTTTATTAGATGCTGCTTTGTTGAAATCAAGATAAAAGACCATTTTTGAAATATTATCAAAATAGTTTGTTTCCTATTTTTCAGGGTGTCCAAATAATTGTTGGCTACACTATAGTTTTACACATAAATACAAGTGAAAAGGGGACATACATGTATATACATTATATATATATATATATATACATTCACGGATAATTGTTTTCTTATCATTTTTTTAATAGCACTACTGAATGGTATTGTCAGTAGCATATGAAATTGAACAAGTGTGTGGATTGGCTGGGAATGAAACGATAAGAAACAAATGGTGAAATGTTTTGATACGAGGTCTTCATGAATATATATCTGCATGCTGTAATTTCATGTAAATTGACAACAAAAAGAGTCAATATCATTAAGCAAGCCCATATACTACACAATTATTTATTGTTATACACCTTTATTATGTTATATATTGCAGGGCTATAACCTAGAGGATGTTAGCGTGCTTGAGGCATACATACACATCCAGAAGGTGGAACTGCCATACAATAAGATACAAGGTAAGGGTCGTCTTTGGAACATTATGCTATATTGTCCTTCATTATTTCAAGCTTTATTGTAACCTTGGTGAAATATAATTATCACTCATTAAAGTTGTTGTAGTTGAAATAAGTTTATGCAAAGCAAATCAACAAACATCATGAATATAATATTATAAACAGGAATAAATGTATCCAGGAGCTGCAGGAGATAATGCACCGATTGATCCGTATTCTATTCTTCTGCATCTTATCATGTAAATTAAAATAAGCATCAATTTCTCAAAAACAGGTGCAACTGTAAAGTGTCAGATATTGCCCAAAATGACATTCGAGACTTCAATCCTATACCAAAATCATTGTAAGATATGTCCGAATGATGTGTAAAAATTTCATTTAAAAAGAACACTGCTTTCCTGTGGTTAAAAAAGCGCAAATTTGCGTGAGCTTTTACAACAAATTACTGTATGACGTGTATGAGGTTCATCAACGCTCTTGAGCTGAATGATTATCAATTATAGATATCGTCATACTAAAGGGGCATTTGAAAAAATCTAACCCTATTTTATTCTTCTCTTACCATCAGCCAAACAACACGGTAGAAGAGAAATGTGGAAGCTCAAATTAATTTTTGTGGAGTAAGACACTTTACAGATGCACCTTTAAGTTATAGGTTTTACACTGTATAAATCAATATTTATTTAGCACAAGTTACTTGAAAGCTTAAAGATATGATATTTTCAGGTTTTTACCACCGGCTAATTGAATATATGAATAAAAATGAATAATTATAAATAAGTACAAAATATATGAATAAATTTTGTAAAAATAATTAAAAATAAAGGAATAAATAAATAATTGTATACATTAAGTAAACATAGTTATTCATTACTAAGTAACAAATAACTAATTGAATGAATATTATTCTACTCTCTTTGCAGACCTGACTGTCCTGGGTTGCATGCCATATCTGGTCAACATAGATGCATCTCACAATGACATCACAAAGCTGCTGGACTTCAAACCTCCATACAACCTCCAGGTAACATATATCAGTATAAACAGTCAATGTGTTTAAGTAACTTAGCTAATGAACTGAATTATTAGCTAGATTTAACATTATACAAACAAAATATTTGTTGTAATTTTGAACCCTGGATTTATTGTTATGCTTCCACCTTTTACCTATTAATATGATTCCCACTTTCCTGTTGAATCAGTAATGTGTTAATATACTTATTGTGTTGCTTTATCTATTGTTGAATCAGTAATGTGTTAATATACTTATTGTGTTGCTTTATCTATTGTTGAATCAGTAATGTGTTAATATACTTATTGTGTTGCTTTATCTATTGTTGAATCAGTAATGTGTTAATATACTTATTGTGTTGCTTTATCTATTGTTGAATCAGTAATGTGTTAATATACTTATTGCTTTATCTAAATTGTTGATTTGTTTGAACAGGAGGTTGATGTATCTTTCAACAAGATTGCAGAGATGGGAGATCTGTCGGCCCACCATGCCCTCTCCAGGCTTGTCTTAGACAGTATCCTTTGCATGCATGCACTTGTTCATTTGTTAGTTTGTTTGTCCATTCATTCATGTGTCTGTTGTTCATTTGTTTGTTTGGTTAGTACTATATATACACAACATATATACACAAAAAATAGAAATCAGTAAAATATAAGGACAAACAACTATTATAAACAATTAAATAAGATAACTATGAAGTTGACTGTTATTTAAATTATTTGTTAGATTAAATCTGTATAATATACTGTATATATTTATATCTTAAAAAACAACTTTAGGCAGCATTTGTTCTGCATATATTCATATTGCACTTTTGATTATAGGCTATAAGTTTGACAAAGGTTTCACGATGCTGAAATTTTCCCCCAAAGATCCTGAACTTTCACTAAACGGTTTAAGGTCATGCTAGAAAAGAATATGAATCTAGGAGTTTTGCCTCTGAAGAAGATTCTGCTAGGACCGAAGGCTCAGCCTCTCTATTGGCTCTCTGGTTGTTTATACATGTTTATATTTTTAAAATTGCAACTTGAACAAGGATAGTATTAGGAGTGGGCTATAAATGGGTCATTTCTCGTTTTATTTTCGGGACAGTTTTTTTGTATTCCATTTGCCCTATCTCAACATGAAATGACAAAATTTTTTGCCTGGGGTCCAAGAAAAAAGTGTGCAGAGCCAAAATCCAAGATGGCCGCCGTTTTTCCTTAAAAATCATATTTTCGGCCATAACTTTGTCATTAGTGGGTCTCTTTATTTGGTTTTGGTGTCTAACCCTATGTTTTGGGGGTTAAGGGATCTATTTATGCAGTTAAAAATACTGTAAAATATACAGATATTGTGTTAAGGCATATTTTGACCATTTTTTACCCCTTTTTAACCCAATTTTGAACCATGCCCGTAGACCTGAAATTAATGGGTATATTATATTGGAGAACATTTTCGAACAAGTTGAAAGTGACAAAATAATATTCATAGCCCCCATTACCCTCACACTTGACAAAATTTTCGGCCTGGGGTTATACAAAAAAGTGTGCAGTGCCAATATCCAAGATGGCCGCCGTTTTCCTTGAAAAATCACATTTCAGCCATAACTTTGTCATTTTGTGGTGTTTTTACTTGCTTGTGGTGTATATCCCCATGTTTTGGGGGTCAAGCAATCTAATATGCATCTAAAAATAGTCACAAGTCATCAAATGTTGAGTTAACACCATTATTGACTACATTTTAACTCCTTTTTTACGTAAATTAGCATATTTCGTGAAACATGTCTTCAATTTCTGCGATGTTGCTTAAAACATAATGCGGCTTTCTCCTAAAGAAGTCCTTGGTTCCTGAAACGGTCACAGACACAATCTGCTGCTCTATAGGGTCCTGGATGTCATCAGTCCCAGGTGGTCACTGTCAAATTTCATCTCCGGTACCAGCACGCATCAGGTGATCCACTCGGAAAGTTCAACCCCATTATCATCCAGGTACATGTAGAACCCAATATACCATATTTTGGTACACGTCTCTCTCATCCCAGATGACACCAAGTGGTTGGTTAGGCTGAAACATAAGTTCTTTTTCAGAGTGAGACATTCCCTCTAACTCTTGGGCAATAAAATGACAAAAAGTCTTTTTCACCCACGTATAGCCTACTCCTATCATTCATTACACTTAAACTAGGCTAAAGCCTAGGTTAATTTTCAGAGAATTTGTCACTTTCTCATTCCTAATAAAGCTTTTTTTTGGGGGGGGGGGGGAGGGGGAGGGGGGCCTTTAAAGTACAAATAGCGGAGAAATAGCCTGAGCTGAAGACGTTCTTGAGGCAGGAGATTCAGTACCAGAGAGTCACACATCAACGTGATGCAGATGTCCGCAGGGACCCTTACAAGGTCAACAAATTATCAGAGAAAGAGATGATCGAGAACCTAACAGTACTTCTCGGGGATGATTACCAAGCATAGGAAGCAGTGGTATTTCGTTACCAGGAGGAGATACTGTAAACATTGATGGGAGCCCAAGAGGCAGAGGGAATGTCTAACTCTGAAAAAGTATTTATGTTTCAGACTAACCAACCACTTGCTGTCATCTGGGATGAGACCTGTACCAAAAGATGGTATATTGGATTCTACATGTACCTGGATGATAATGGGGACGGAACTTTCCGAGTGGATCACCTGATGCGTGCTGGTACCGGAGATGAAATTTGGCAGCGACCACCTGGGACTGATGACATCCAGGACACTATAGAGCAGCAGATTGTGCCTGTGACCATTTCAGGAACCGAGGACTTCTTTAGAAGAAAGCCGCATTATGTTTTAAGCAACATCGTAGAAATTGAAGAAAATATGCTAATTTAGGTAAAAAAAGGAGTTCAAATGTACTAAAAAATGGTGTTAACTCAACATTTGATGGCTTGAAACTATTTTTAGATGCATATCAGATTGCTTGGCCCCCAAAACATGGCGATAGATACCACAAGCAAGTAAAAACACCACAAAATGACAACGTTATGACTGAAAATGTGAAAACAGCAGCCATCTTGGATTTTGGCCCTGCACACTTTTTTGTATAACCCCAGGCCGAAAATGTTGTCAAGTGTGCGGGTTATGGGGGCTATGAATATTATTTTGTCACTTTCAACTTGTTCTCTAGCTTTTTTAAAAATGTTCTCCGATATAATTTACCCATTAATTTCAGGTCTACGGGCATGGTTAAAAATGGGTAAAAATTGTCAAAATATGCCTTAACACAATATCTGAATATTTTACAGTATTTTTAACTGCATAAATAGATCCCTTAACCCCCAAAACATAGGGTTAGACACCAAAACCAAATAAAGAGACCCACTAATGACAAAGTTATGGCCGAAAATGTGATTTTTAAGGAAAAATGGCGGCCATCTTGGATTTTGGCCCTGCACACTTTTTTCCTCGACCCCTGGAAAAAAATATTGTCATTTCATGTTGAGATAGGGCAAATGGAATACAAAAAAACTGTCCCGAAAATAAAATGACAAAAAAAGTATTTTTCACCCCCGTATAGCCCACTCCTAATAGTATAGAAATTATATTATTTAAACATGTATGTGAAAGATGTGCCATGAAATGATCAGCCATTCCTTTACTGAGACTGCCTCTCAGATAATGAAGTAACTGCCATGACTGGAGTGGAGAACTGCCAGTGTCTGCAGCATCTCAGTCTGGCTCATAACAACATCACCATCATTGAGAAGCTGGATCATCTGCCCCTCAGATACATCAACCTGGTAAGATATGCTCCCCAGGGAGTTGAGATTATTGTACATAATTTATATTAAGACCCCCAGTGTCTACACCATCTCAGTCGACATCTGGCCCATATCATTGAGAAGGTGGATCATCTGCCCCTCAGATACATGGAATAAATTTGTTGTGCTAGGCAATTCAAAACAAGTCATTAGCTGGCTTTTAAATTTGGACTGAGCAAGTGTTCATTTTTTTTTTTTTTGCAAGAGGAACATGTAAGTTTTCATAAATTTTAAAACACAATTTCCAAGCCAGGAAATTCATATCTTTATACAGGTGTGATGCGCATTCCTACTCTTGTACAACATACGCGCTACGTGATAAAAAACAGAGTTTGTACACTCATCACCTAGGTGGAGGTGTGATGGTGGAGATGATGATGATTTAATGATGATGAATATGATGATGATATTGTTGATGATTATGACGTTGATGATTATGACGATGATGATGATGATGATGATAATGGTGATGATTAGTAATACTAAGGGTGATGGTGATGATGATGATGACAACGGTGATGATGGTGATAGTAATGGTGATGATAATGATTAATGGTGAATGATGATGGTGATGATGTTGATGGTCATGATGATGATGATTTTAATGGCGATTATGACGATGCTGATGATTGCAATACAGACATATCAACATGTTTTTTCTCTGTCTCTACAGCGATGTAACCAGATCAGTGTGATAGAGAACCTAGACACCCTGACTAGATTGCAGCATTTGGACCTGTCTGGCAACAGCATCTGTAGCCTTGAGGGACTCCAGAAATGTGTCCTGCTGGAAACATTGGACCTCGAAAACAACGGGGTAACTATCACTTCATCAAGTGCAATTTCCCTAAAACTATTATTTTACTTTAGTTTCATTAATTTCAATCTCTCTTTCTTTCTAATTTATTTTCATTGATTGCAATTTGCCTTAAACTCTTACTTTATTTTCATCAAATGGACACCTCGATCTGCACCAGCTCTTTTATAAAAAAAGGGCCGTATAAAAGAACTCCTTTGGACATAACATCAGCAACTCATTTTGCAATTATTCTATAGTTATCAGACAGTGAAATATCTTGAATTATCTACGATTTGATTTGATCAGATTGCAGACATCACAGACCTGCAGTATATCCAGGACCTGAAGCTGCTACGTCACCTGACCCTGCTGAGGAACCCCATCCAAGACATAGAGGACTACAGACTGTCCCTCCTGTTCAAAATGTCTATTATCAACCAACATATGTGATTTGATTTGATTTGATTTGATTAGATTGCAGACATCACAGACCTGCAGTACATCCAGGACCTGAAGCTGCTTCGTCACCTGACCCTGCTGAGGAACCCCATCCAAGACATAGAGGACTACAGACTGTCTCTTCTATTCAACACGTCTATTATCAACCAACATATGTGATTTGATTTGATTTGATTAGATTGCAGACATCACAGACCTGCAGTACATCCAGGACCTGAAGCTGCTACGTCACCTGACCCTGCTGAGGAACCCCATCCAAGACATAGAGGACTACAGACTGTCCCTCCTGTTCCGCATCCCTCAACTGGCTGAGCTGGACAGGCACAAGGTGGAAGCAGAGGAGAAGGTAGGTAATATGGTCGGTTGAGAAAGAGAAGGGCGTTAAGTCTAGTTTGGTACTTCAGAGATAATCAGGTTTAAGGTTTGGGAGCCCTGTAGAAACCAATTGTAGATCTCTTTATTTATTGGTAAATATTTCAAAAATTAGGAATGATTATTATCTGAACATTTGGTATCAAATCTCTGCTCTACAAGATGATATTATATAACTCATTGTAGCAACAACAAAAATTGACTTATGGCCCTTATGACCCTGACCACCAATATATGTACTGAAATTTGTTTTTATTAAAAACTATCTTCCATTTAGAAATGGATATCATTGAGGTTAGGATAGAAGATTTATGACATTAGTAATAAAGGTATTTCTTCTGTTCTAATGTCGTAAGGCGCATTATAAAATTTATTTTCTTACAATATTGCAAGATTTTCATATCAAGGGAAAGGTGGTATTACTAGATTTGAGGTTATAAGTTAAAAAGCCAAATATATCTCATGGCTCAAAATTATCATACACATGTTTTTTACAAGATCTTGTTTAAAAAGAAAAATATACTAAGTATGCTGTTCTGTCTGGATAACATATTTATAGATTGCAGCAGTGAACTTGTTTGAGCCTCCCATGGAAGTATTGGCAGCCCAGGATCACCGCAGAGCTATCATCTACTCCTCACTCAAACCCTCCAGGGTTCTCATGAGGTACGTTCAATTAGCAATTGATCAATCAATCAATCAGTCAATCAATCACCGCAGAGCTATCATCTACTCCTCAATCAAACCCTCCAGGGTTCTCATGAGGTACGTTCAATTAGTAATCTATCAATCGATCGATCGATCAATCAATCAATCAATCAATCAATCATTCAATAAATCAATCATCGCAGAGTTATCATCTACTCCTCACTCAAACCCTCCAGGGTTCTCATGAGGTACGTTCAATTAGCAATCTATCAATCGATCAATCAATCAATCAGTCAATCAATCACCGCAGAGCTATCATCTATTCCTCAATCAAACCCTCCAGGGTTCTCATGAGGTACGTTCAATTA